>VFFE01007696.1:1933760-1944671 GCA_008921705.1 Burhinus oedicnemus
GTTCCGGGGTGACACCGCGCCGTGTGCTCGCCCCCGCCGGCTGCCGGGCAGGGGCGAGGGGGCGGGAGCGCGCCTCTTCCGGAGGAGCCGCCCGGCCTCCCCCGCCACCCCCCGGGGAGCGCGGGCAGGGGCGATACCGCGGGCGGCGGGCGCTCCTCCCCCGGCCCCTCTCCCCGGCCGGAGCCGGAGCTGGAGCTGGAGCCGGAGCGGGCGGGGCGAGGCGCAGGCGCGGCGCACGGCGGGCTGCAGCCGGGCCCCCGCGCCGCTCCCGGGAGCCGATGGCAGCTGCACAGCGCGGCCGCCCGGCGGAGCGCGGCGCGGCTTGGCGCCCCCGGCGCGGGATGCGCGGGCGGGCAGGCGGCGGCGGCGGCGGCAGCGGCTGCGGCAGCTCCGGGAGCCGGAGGGACGGGGCCGGGCGGCCGGTGGCCGCCGCGCTCGCCTGACCTGCGTGCCCCCCTGGCCGCGCCGGGCTGCCCCGAAGGATGTCCGCCCAGTCCAAGGGGACCGCATCCTCCTCCTCGTCGCCGTCCGAGGGGCCGCCGGCAGCCTCCAAAGCCAAGGTGAAGGAGCAGATCAAGATCATCGTGGAGGATTTGGAATTAGTCCTGGGGGATCTGAAAGACGTGGCCAAGGAACTTAAGGAGGTGAGAAGCGGAGGGCTGCGCGGGCGGACCCCCCGTCTGCCCCATGGTGGGGGCGAGCTACCCTCGCCCGTGGGCCGGCGGCCCCGCTCCCCGCCCCGGGGCTCCACTGCCGCCCCCGGGGCTCCTTTCACCACTTCTTCATCGCGAGTCGAGCAACTGGTGCCCAGGCTTGGGCACGGGGCGGCCCCCGGCCGTGCCCCGGGGCGGGCGGCTGCGCCTCCCTGCCGCGCCCCGCGATCCGTAACGGGACGGGGCGGCGCGGCTGGAGCCCCGTGTCCCGGCTGCGGTGCGCCTCCGGGGCCGGTCGTGCTCCCCCCCGCCTGCGAGGTGGCTCTTCCCGGGGACTTCCGACCTTGGCGCACCCCTCGGAGTTTTTGTGGGTTTTTTTTTTGTTTTTATTTATTTTTTTTTTCCCCCCCGGGAGGCCGGGGTTGCCTCTCCTGCGGGGTCTCCGCTGGGCGAGGAGGGTGTTTGGGGGAGCTGCGGGACCCGCAGCCCTGCCCGATCCCGGGCTGCGCTGGGCCGACATCCCGACGGTGGGAGAGGTGTCAGGAGGGGCTCCGCTCCAGCGGGTTTAACTTTCCGGCTGCAGGGTGCAGCCCCACTGTCACCCCCAGGCAGCAGCCCGGCTCGGATCCCCGGCCGGTGAGGGCTGGCGGGTCCCGGACCCCCCGCACCCCCCGCCCTGGGGGAAGGGTTCCTGCCCGGCTCGGCAGCACCGGGGCGGCGAAGTCTGCTTCTGCCTCTGCAGGCGGCTTCACCGCCAGCTGAGCGCCCTGTTTATCTTGCCTATCTGGCAGGATTGCCTTTGCAATCTTTCTCTTGCCGGTGGCGAGTGTCATCTCCCCTCGGTTAATCTGTAGGCAGAGTGCGATTACCGCGGGCATGTTCATAAGCAGGGAAATGCTGTAGCTGAAGGAAGAGAATTTGTCTGTCCTGTTGGAGATTTCCACGTTATCTTGATTTTGCTACACAACTGGTAGACAGATGGTTGGATTATGCACCGAAATTCAAGTCCAGAATCTCTGTGCGTTGCTTTATGATCCTGTATTTGACATTTATAACAGGCTGTGTTTTTTTGCTATCAAATATTAGTTTTCTATTTTAACAATATTGTCAACAAGTTTCATTCAACAGACTTTTGCCATCTGAGGCAGTCTGAAATTCACCCAGTGCTTAGTATAATGTTGAAAGATGTATAAACACACGGCTCACTAATCACAGCTGTTAGACTTCTTTCTCACCAACAATTCCAGATTTCTCCTTTTTTGAAAATAGATCTATAATCTCTCTTTTCCTTAACGTGCTGCTGTCTGCACTTTGCAATTTTTTGAGGTATTTTGAAGTGGAAATAAACATTATTTGTAGAGCAGTTCTTTAAAGACTGATAGAGCAAACTGCCTTCTGTTGCTGCAGAAGCACATTTTCAGGACCTGGAGAGGATATACTGTGATCTGTCCCATGAATGTAAATTATTCTCTGCACATAATCAGTCCTAGCTTTCCTCTAGTGAGCAAACAAGATCACTGTAGGTGGAGGTCGTATGTCATCATTTACTGTGGCATGTTTTATCTAAGCAAACTTGCCTGTTCTGGTTGACTGCATCTGTGAAAGAGAAGTGGATTTACCTCTGTTGGATGGGGAAATGACTTGTGTAGAACTTCTTTTCCCTACAGAGTGAAACGTAAAAGGGAAGCTGTGGAGAAATGGTGCGGTAACTTTATTGAATGCTATGTACCTGTTGAAGGGTGGAAGGATTGCTAAGAGCATCTGTTTTGAGAAAATGAAAGTATTTTTATGAAAAGGATAGTTAAATCTTGTTTGTCACCACACATAAGCTTTTGAGTAATGCTTTTCTCTAAATATGTCCTGCAAAGGTTGTACCTGTGATACTCTGACAAACAAAGATTGCATATGCAATTATCTGCTTGCATGCAATATTATCATTATGTGTTAAATACACTTTGTATGACATTTATTTTGAAAAGTCTGCAGTTTGCCATCTGAGTACCTCCAGTTGTCTGCCTTTTATAGTGTGGACTAAATCTGTACGAGATCTATTGACGCATCTGCCATGTATATACCTTTTTATGTGAAAATGAGTTAACTGATAATATTATAAGCTAATAATCAGTATCTTTCATACGTTGTTTGTAGGTGTTAGAAAGCATTGACAGATCTTCCATTAAAGCACGTAGGAAGTTGGTCTGTAGTCAGTTTTGGTGTCTTACATGCGAAAGTATACCTGTGCTTTGTTTGCGGTTCCTTACTGTAGGACCAGGCAAAGTGATAAACTAGAGGATTTAAGTTTGCGCTTTCCATTTTCACTACAAATTATGTTCTTCTGGAAATGTTTTGGCTACCCTATTCTTTTCACTGGGCTTTTGCTGCAGTCCAGCTACTGTGCTACAACCTTTTCTCTTGTTCATTCCTTTTTTTTTTTTATTTTATAATTTGGAATACAGTATTCTGAAAACAGGTTTTCATTCTTATTACTCTTATGTTAAAAAAGACTTCAATTCTGCTACAATGATAGGGCATGAGGGTTGTTTTTGTGCAGTTACAGTAATATTTAGTTGTGATATTGGAAATACAGCATTTGTAGAACACTTTTTCAATTTATGTCTATGTATTCATTAAATAGAAATTATTTAATTATTTCTTAGATTATACTTAATGTAGCACTTCAGGTATTCGGTTAGACTTGGATGTCCTCTCCTAGCGTCTTTCAGTCTTCTTTTGTAAGATTTTCTTTTCAAAGTACTGTCAAATTGAAAGACAGTTTCATCATGTCAAAGTAAACTGCTACAACAGCAAGGAGTATGGCTGTGTAAGACTTGTATGTCTTGTTACATTTAGCTTGTTATAGTTTACTTATATTAATGTATTTGCATCTGCCCTTTGTTCCAAAGCTTTTTCTAATTGATACTTTAACATTTTTTGTATTTAAAGGAGGGCAAGGGAGGAGTGGGAAGAGGATGGAGTGTTAAATCCAGATGCACAAATCACGGAGCTTATAAATTTTCTGCAAAAACACATGACTAAATGATGTGGATGAAAACAAGTAACATGTTAGGAGTTCCTGTGTCTCAGAAACGGAACATGTGTCTCTTTTTTGTCCCTTATTTATTGGTCTGGTCTGCTTAGGCTGACGTAACCACAAGGTCTAAGAATGGAGAAGGGGAGTGATTGGGAGACATACTAGGATGGAGTGGTGCTAGGTCCAGAGTCTGAGCTCATGTATGGCTAGTCCTCTCCTGGGTGCAGTTAACTTAGGAGAGACTTGGCCACTTTTGTCTCCTTGCTAAAAAGAAACACCGGGTGGGTGTGTACCAACAGCGGCATGTGTTTTTGTGCTGGAAGAAATTAATGGATCTAAAATGGATTGAGTGGCTGTTACTTGATGAATATTCCACAGAAAAATCAAAGGGGTGCTGGAGGACTGAATGACACTGACAATTCCTTTAGTTCAGACTATTCCAAAATTAAGTTGGTGAAGCCTTAAACTTAGGTAAAAGACCTTTTCTCTGGAGTCTGTCTAGAAAGATGTTTATGATTAAGTCTTGCTTTGCAGATGATGTTTATCTGTTTGGTACCTAAATAATGAGGTGATGAACATTACTGGAAACCAGAAGATGTGTGCTAATTAAACTATTTTGAATATAAAATGCATGAGGTAGCCCTAATTCTCAGATGACTTCAGAAGGGATTGTAGGGGGCGTGCATGCACACCTGTGGACAGCAAGGCACAGAGATCTGTATCATGTTAATACTGATATTATAATTTTTAAGACTTCCCTGCTTTCACATTTTATGATAATGTTGCATATTTCTGTAGCCTCACACTTGTTTACATTTAGGAAATACTTAACTAAATAATTTAATAAATACTTTTTGTAGTAATAAAAATTCATCATGCAGAGCAAATTCCTGGAAGTTGTGTGAAACATTTGCATAGCTTTTAATTGGCTAAATAAGCTTCAACCTTTTATTGAAAGGAAGCAGCTGTGTAGCTATTGCCAATGTTTAGAATAATCCAAAATGGAGGTACAGGAGAAACAGAAGCCCTCATAGGCATTGCACATGCATCAGTAGATTTCCAGGCTTTCCGAGTCTACCTCCTCTGCTTTAAATCCTCCAAAAATGTCTTGCTGACAGAATGAGTGAATAATCCTGCCTCAACTAACTGCTGCATTTATTTTCCTTAAAGATGAGATCTATAAAATTTGGGCATGACTTAACAAGTAATGTTTTCTCAGTGATTTTTCAACAGATGCCAACCCCCATCACCCCAAACACCATGACAAAGTTTGTAATGGGGTAGACAACCTGATTCCGTTACCATGCCAGTCGTCATTCTTTTAAACGGAGAGTGGTCATGTATTCCATGGTCTTCATTTCTGGATTGGGCCTGCAGGAGCATATTACAATTTCAACACCAATGTTTTCCATTCCGTTTTTATTTTTGTGTTCAGCTAACAATCCACATGGCAGGAAGGCACTTCAGGTTCTTGCCTGTTAATCCAGAAACTGGGAAGCTGCAGTTTGTGTCCACCAAGAGGATTAGAGCAGCAACGATCCATCATGTATCAACATCTCTAATGTGCAGGTAGCAATACAAACATAAATACAAAAAATGTTTTGGGTTCATATTGCTCCATGAAGGCAAGGGGGAGGTATTTCAGTAGAGGTGTAGAATATACTATACAGAAACCTATGGGTAAGCAGAATGATAGCGGAACATTTTAATTCGTTCCTTCTCCTGCTGATCCCTGCCTATTCCCCTTTTTGGGCTCTCTCCAGCTGTCAAGGACTTGCCGCTCCTTTTGCTCAGTAGTGGCAGTTGAAGGAAGAGGTTTTTGAGCATAGTTGTTCTTACCGTTAGAAATCTGGTAAATGCAGATGCCTTTCTTACACATGGATTCTGGATGCTGGCCCTCTTAACAGTGTTCCTCCTGGGGTCTTTCTTCAATGGATACTCTCTTTGTATATGCAGATCTGGTCAGTGAGATGTGAGAGGGACTGAAGCTTTCTTGTGATCTTTATTGCTGTAGCTGGGGTTGTGGTCCAGTTCGGGCAGCGGGACCAAGGCATTGTATGACTAATGTCATTGCCCATTCCAAAACTTGCTAATCTCTCCAGCAGCAGGCTTTTTTTCTGATTTCTTATTGCAGTCCTTAGTGACAAATGCAACCATGAAAAGTACCTGGATGTTTATTTTAAGTGCAGAGTATGATTCATTATGTAAGAGAAGCACTGCACAGCAACTGTATTGTGATCTGCCCAGGAGTCCAAACAGGTCCATAAATAGTCATTGCAGGTAACTGAATTGTAATTTTAATTTCCTTTTATTTCTTGTGGTGTATGAAGTATTTATACAGTTATACATAACAAAAAAGTACAAATGTATTAAGATAAGGTTCTTAGGCCGGTAGTGTCAATAAAGCTAAAAGGGAATCACGGAATTTTCAGAGTTGGAAGGGACCTCTAGAGATCTAGTCCAACTCCCCTGCTGACACTGGATTGCCTACAGCACATTACTGAGGACTGCATCCAGGCGGGTCTTGAAAATCTCCAGAGAAGGGGACTCCACAACCTCCCTGGGCAGCCTGTTCCAGTGCTCTGGCACCCTCACCGTAAAGAAGCTTTTTCTTGTGTTTGAATGGAACTTCCTATGTTCTAACTTGTGCCTGTTGCCTATGTTTGAATGGAACTTCCTATGTTCCAACTTGTGCCTGTTGCCCATTGTCCTGTCACTGGGAACCACTGAAAAGAGTCTGGCTCCATCCTCCTTCAACTCACCCTTTAGGTACTTAGAAGCAAGAATCAGGTCTCCCCTCAGCCTTCTCTTCTCCAGGCTAAAGAGTCCCAGCTCTCTCAGCCTTTCCTCGTAACGGAGGTGCTCCAATCCCCCAGTCATCTTTGTTGCCCTACGCTGGACTGTCTCCAGAAGTTCCCTGTTCTGCTTGAACTGGGGAGCCCAGGACTGGACACAGTATTCCAGTTGTGGCCTTACCAGTGCCGAGCAGAGGGAGAGAATGACCTCCCTCGACCTACTGGCCACACTCTTCCCTATGCAGCCCAGGATTCCATTGGCCTTCCTGGCGACAAGGGCACATTGCTGGCTCATGGATAATTTACTGTCTACCAGGACCTCCAGATCCTTTTCCTCAGAACTGCTTTCCAGCAGGTCCATCCTTAACCTATATTGGTGCCTAGCATTCTTCCTGCCCAGGTGCAGCACCCTGCACTTGCTCTTGTTGAACCTCATTAGGTTCTTCTCTGCCCAGCACTCCAGCCTGTCCAGGTCATGCTGGATGGCAGCGCGGCCCTCTGGGGTGTCAGCCACCCCTCCCAGTTTGGTATCATCAGCGAACTTGCTGAGGATACACTCTGTCCCCTCATCCAGGTCATTGATGAATATATTGAACAAGACTGGACTGAGTATTGACCCCTGGGGGACACCACTGGTTACAGTCCTCCAACTTGACACTGCTCCATTAATCACAATCCTCTGAGTTCTGTCACACAGCCAGCTCTCAATCCATCTCGCCGTCTCCTTGTCTAGCCCACACTTCCTCAGCTTCCTAATGAGGATGTTATGGGAGACAGTGTCAAAAGCCTTGCTGAAGTCACTGTAGATGACATCTACTGCTCTCCCCTCATCCAGCCAACCAGTTATAACACCATAGAAGGCTATCAGATTGGTCAAGCATGATTTACCCTTGGTAAATCCATGTTGACCACTTCCAATAACTGTGAACCTTAAAAAAACCCCCGTGTCTTAAGGTTGTCAGGAACATTTTAAATGCTGATATATGACAAGTTAAGGTTGCTCCACATCTGATTTGTAACCAAGCTACCAAGAGTTAGTAACTGTATTGCATAACACAATGAAAAGAATAACTAGTGTACATATAGAGAGCACTGCTTGTTAGTATTGGGAGGCCTGACAAAGGGAGGCACACTGTCAATTTATGCTAGCTATTTTGTTTCTATAAACACTCGTGTCAGCTACTTCATTCCTTTTATGCAATACTAAGCTGATAGTAATATGTATTGTGCAACCATGAGCTAAATAGAGCATATATAAATTCAGTTTTCAAATAAGAACAGTACCACAGTGAAAATACGTATCTTTGTGCTGAAGTTCGAACTTCACACAGTCTGTGCACTACTGACCGTGATACAGAAAACAAAAGTAGTGAGGTACAAAATTGAGTCTGTTACAGTCAGATTTTTCCATTGAATTCAATAGGAACAAAAGTAAGTTTGAGGGTGACAGAAGTTAGATTTGGGCTGCTTCATTTTTATTAAAACTTCAGAATTCAGAGAAATCCGTTTCTGCCATGTGTGTGTATGAATGTGTCATACAAAAACAATGACTTGGTTGAGCACCATCATTGAATTTTTGCAGATTTTTGGCAGTTTCCTCTGGAAATGAAGCAATGCTTCTGTTCCCATTACGCACATTGGACAAAGTTCTGGAATAGCCTTTCCACTTTCAGTCAAAAACCTCCATCTGAATGAGTACTCACAGTCAATTTGTACACAATTAATTAATAATCCTCTTGGGGAAGGTGCGGGAGAGGTGCAAATGTTGTCCTTGAGTTTAAAGAATACTTTCCTGTAGGGTATATTTCATAGAATCATAGAATTGTTTAGGTTGGAAGGGACCTTTAAGATCATCAAGTCCAACCATGAACCTAACACTGCCAAAACCACCACTAAATCATGTCCCTCAGCACCATGTCTACCCATCTTTTAAATACCTCCAGGGATGGCGATTTCACCACTTCCCTGGGAAGCCTGTTTCGATGCTTGATAACCCTTTTGGTGAAGAAATTCTTCCTAATATCCAGTCTAAACCTCCCCTGGTGCAACGTGAGGCTATTTCCTTTTGTCCTACTGCTTGTTACTTGGGAGAAGAGACTGACCCCCACCTCACCACAACCTCCTTTCAGGTAGTTGTAGAGAGTGATAAGGTCTCCCCCTCAGCCTCCTTTTCTCCAGGCTAAACAACCCCAGTTCCCTCAGCCGCTCCTCATAAGACTTGTGCTCTAGGCCCCTCACCAGCTTCATTGCCCTTCTCTGGATATGCTCCCGCACCTCAATGTCTTTCTTGTAGTGAGGGGCCTAAAACTGAACACAGTATTTGAAGTGGGGCCTCACCAGTGCTGAGTACAGGGGGACGATCGCTTCGCTACTCCTGCTGGCCACACTATTCCTGATATAAGCCAGGATGCTATTGGCCCACCTGGGCACACTGCTGACTCATATTCAGCAGACTGTCAACCAACACCCAGAGGTCCTTTCCTACCAGGCAGCTTTCCAGCCACTCTTCCCAAAGCCTGTAGCACTCCGTGGTGTTTTTGTGACCCAAGTGCAAGACCTGGCACTTGGCCGTGTTGAACTTCATACCGTTGGCCTCAGCCCATTGATCCAGCCTGTCCACATCCCAGTGCAGGGCCATCCTACCCTCAAGCAGGTCGACACACCTGCCTTTCACAGCACCTTTATGAAGAGCATCACTATCCTCTTCTAGTTTTCATTTCTTTTAGAGCTGCAAAATATTGGTGGCTCATAGTCTTCTCTGTACATTATAACTGTTATTTGAAAGGCAGGTGAACTGAATGGTCAGTGACCTCACAGGTAGCGACTGTATATCCTGCTCAGGTGTCCCCATTTTTTTTCCTCAATAGATGTTATTGCTGTGAGACAGACAGAGTGAAGTGGTCTATTTTGGATTTGGGCAGCTGTGGCTGACATTCACCCATGCAGGTTAACACTAGCTTAGTTATCTATACATAGATAGGACTTTGTTTTATTCTGCTCATAGTGGAGTTTTTTGTTTTGGTTTGGTGTTTTTGTTGGTTTTTTGTTTGTGGTTTGGTCTTTTTTTTTAACAGATGCAGTAAACAGCAGCTAATGGATGGGGTTTTTTTAAAGTAAAGGTCTTGAGGTAGCATTTCACTCAAAGTTCAAGGTAGTGTTCATCTTACGTATTTTACTGAATCTTTAATATGTTAGCCATGAATGTATGATAAGGGCTGCAGCCTATGCGTGCCTCCTTCTCACAGCTCATGTCCAGCTCTGTACATCATTGACTCTGGTCATTCTTGCTGCAGCTACCTGCAGTGCTTCAAAATGCTCTTTCTTACTGTACTCAGGGGAAGAAGAAAAGCAGAGCCTGCTTTCACTGTGGAAGGGCTGAGAAAATCCTCTAGCAGAGAGATCCCTTACTACAGCTTCCCTTTGTCAGGTCGTGTGTGTGTTGAATGACTGGGGTGGGAGGGCTCGGTGACTGAGCTGCTGGCATTCTGGTTTGCTTTAAAATCATTGTACTACAGCTGATGGGAGCAACGAGGAGCAATTGCCTCTGAACAGGAATAGTACCGTCAATTGTTGCTTTTGCAAAAATTATAGTATGTTCATATGCCTTTAAAGGTTAACAAACTCATCCGTTGTTTCATGCAGCGTGTGCCACATTGCATTATGAAGACTGAGCGCACTGATGTTGAATCATTTCCAGCTTTCATTGTAGATTATTTCTCAGTAATCTGAAAAATCCTGCAATTTTAAAACACCTTTAGTTTTTTCTCCTTAAATCTTTTTTGATAGATCTGCAGTAATTATTTTAGTCTTTCACCCATGATGGTATTATGTTCTTCTGTTTATTGTGGTCTGTTTACAGTTCTTTCAGTGAACAGCTTCAAGGTAGAAGCAAAGACATCATTACTTGCACTGTAATCGTTTGTGTTGTAAGGAAGAGAAGAAGATAATTTAATACTTCTGAAAGTAGCATGAGAAGTTTATTATTTGTTTAAAGTGAGACCATCTGCATGGGGCTCCAGGACTTTGATGGGCAACCAAAAGCTAGATTTGGGCTTTCCATTCAACTGCAGAAAGTGAGATAAGTGCTTAAAATATTCAAAATTTTGGTATCTAATAAAATTTTACATTTTACTGGGAATGGCACTGTCTTAAGGCAGGCAGCTTATGTGGCCTGAAAGATGCAGATTTTGTAAACAAACAAACTGAAAACATTAACAAATGAACAGTTTGGGCTTGCTTCTCTGTTATAATTTATTGATTTATACCCCTGTAACTGTGTTCTTTCTGTATAAAATGAATGAGAAAATGTGAAAAATCGAGGTCAGTATGTTTCCTTATTACTGTGGCATAACAAAACCCAAGTATAATTTTTTCTTTGCATGCTTTGTCATTAAGATTATCTTTTTTTTTTTTTTTTTTTTTTTTTTATGCC
>VFFE01007696.1:1944691-2010181 GCA_008921705.1 Burhinus oedicnemus
GTGGTATGCCTTCAGCTTTTTCTTGCCTTCTTGATGAAAACGGGCAAAAAGAACACTTTTTCAGTGTTTGTTCTCTGAATTTTTGTAAGGGCACATGCTAATGAGAGAATAATTGTCCAGCTAAATTAACTGCTGAAAGTTCAGTAGTTATTGGACAAATAATTGGAACAAATATATTTATTTTTAAATATAGATTCACAGACTGGTTGGGGTTGAAAAGGAAATTGTCCAACTCATTCAAGTGTCTGCCAGAGCATGATGTGCTTCGGATCTTGTTCTTGAATATCTTCAAGGATGGTGACTCCACAACTTTTTTGGACTACCTATTCCAGTGTTGAATCACCCTTACAGTAGAAATGTTTTGTCTTGTGTTGAAGTAGAATTTCCTGTACTTCAATTTCTGCCTGTTGCCTGTTGTCCTCTCATTTAGCGCCACTGAGAAGAGTCTGGCTTTGTCTTCTTACTTCTTCCAGTCAAGTATTTATACACATTGGGATAAGATGCCACTGAGCCTTCTCCTTCCAGGCTAAATGATCCCAGTTCTCTCAGTGGGTCCTCATATAACAGATACTCCAACCCCCTAGTCATCTTCCCTACCTTTTGCTGGACTAGCTACAGTATGTTAATATCTGTCTTGTACTGGGGAGCCCAGAACTGTGCACAATACTCCAGACGTGGCGTCAAAAAATCAGGTATATATTCAGTAAAAATGCTGTTATAAACATTAGCTTCCCTCAATAAATATTTCTTTATCTGAAAATTTTAAATTAGCTGAAAAACATATTCTCTACTTTTTTATTAAAGTTGCAGTAATATATGGTTATGGACTTCTCACTGCCTGTGATCTGAATCTGGATTTTACTTACTTTCAGACAGAAGAATAAATAACAGATTTGCAGTACAACTCCCTATATGAATATAACAGATGCATACACCAAGGGTGTGGAGCTGGTATT
The DNA here is from genome assembly GCA_008921705.1 of Burhinus oedicnemus. Classification (NCBI taxonomy): domain Eukaryota; kingdom Metazoa; phylum Chordata; class Aves; order Charadriiformes; family Burhinidae; genus Burhinus; species Burhinus oedicnemus. The sequence continues at coordinate 1,945,648 of VFFE01007696.1, forward strand.
GGTAAGTGAGTGCACCCACTGGATGTGACATTAGGCAGTGATGATGGGAAGGGAGGGCTACAGCTTCTTCTGCTTTTACAGGAATGCCTCCGTAACATCTCTCCATGAAACTGTGATGCGTCCTTTTCCCCACCTCTAAATGAAATTGTCCAGGCAAACCCATTGTAATTACTCAAATTAACTTTGTGAACCATTCAGATTAATTTTGCCCCTCTGCTCCAACCTCTGCAGATGTCAATTTTCACTTTGGTTTCTCATCTTCTGTTGCATCATACTAATCCCTCCATTTCTATGAGGCTTTTTGTTTTCTTCTCCTAGTGCTTTTCCTCTTTTCTGTCATAACAGTTTCTGGTGCTTCTGCAACTTTATCTACCTCACTGCTAGTGGCTATCAAAATGACATCTAGGTTGTTAAACGTGAGACTGCTTGTCTCTCCATTTTTGAATGTTGACTTGGGAAAGTCAACATCAAAGTTTTAGACTGGTCTTAAGAATTTCAGGTGACTGGCATTCATATTAGTAACACAATTGTTCTCCTCATGCATCTTTCGCGTGCTAATAGGAGATTCTCCTGTGTAGGATCTGGAAGCATTGTTAGTATTTTTTTCTAGCTCAATTTCCAATCTGGTATAGCAACTGATAGCTGTGTTGTTTGGATTCCAAAGTTACCTGTGTTGTTACTACAAGCAAAAGGTTTTTGTTTGAAGTCCGTGATAGGTTAAGTTAACATTATTTTTCAGCTTTCCAGTTCAGCATCCAGAATATTTAAAATTCAGTCCATCTTTTCTCAAAATACTACAGTGCTACTCGCTTAAAGAAATGATTTTTCGGTTACCAGCTGGAGTGTACTTTATTCTCTAGGTGTTTTTACTGATGATTGTAGAGACCATTTGAATGGGATAAGTTTGCAATAGCAGGTGGTCTTTGCTAGTGCTACTGAGTTTTATCTGTGATAACTGGTATGATCTAGGCTTATTTGACTTTCATTGCTTATAGGTGATTTTATGGGGCAGTTTTAAGGTTCAGTAAACTGTGGCATTTAAAAAAAAAATACCCTGTGTATGTACACAGTGTCTGGTAATTTGTGTAATTTATTAAGACTAGGAAACTATACAAGCATACATACCTCTGCTGAAGTAATAACTTTGGTTTCTTGAAATCAAAGTATAGATGCTATGGTGAACCTGTAAGGCTTACAGAAAACTGATGTTTGACCAAACTGGGAGGTTTATGCTGAGGCAAGAGAATGAGGAGGTTGTGATTGTTAGTTTTTGTTGTTACCTGTTGAAAATTGATTTGCATGTGTTTGTTTTTCAGATGATGGTTATTTGATTCTATCAAAAAAGTTTCATAGAATTTGAATGGTTGGATTGTAAGCACTTTAAATTATGTGCAAACACTTTAGTTAATTATTTTCATTAGCTGTCTTAAATCTTAGCATGCTGAGCTGTTGCTGATGTGATACAGTGTAACCATCAAGGTGTTTGACTAAGCTGAGACTTTAAATTAACTTGATGAGTATCATGGAAAACACAGTGTACTACAAAGATACGTGAGACAATATAGCTGCCCAAAAAACCCCCAACCCCCAAGCCAATACATTGCTACACAAAGTAATCTTTAAAGTAGGGAGGGATGGATGGATGAGTTGTGCAACAAGAAGTCATAGTACTTCAGGCCCTGACGATGCTGAAGCTGGAAAAAAATCTACTGCAGAGGAGTGAGAACTTTTTATTTAGTAAAGGCTTTACATTGTTATTTTCTTGAAATTAAAACAGCAACAAGACAGAAAAAATGATACATTGAAAATACTTGGGTTTGTCTTTGAGGAAGGTTTGAAGGATAAAGTAAAACTAAGGACATTGTAATACAATTAGAACAGTGGCTTGAATGACTCTTTCCCCCCTATTTCCAAGGGGGTGTACACTGAAGAAACTTAATTTGACTTTGATACAGCTGTGCCATCGTGTATTAACTGGCCTGTTGTTCTTAAGTGGTGCCAGTCATTCTGGAGATTTGATTCATGTTCTTCATTTCAGGAGAAATTAGAACCCCAGTACTTGTATAGACAGTAATCTGTATGAATTGCAATGACGAGGTTCCAATTCTTTTATCTAAGGCTTAAGTTAATTGCATACCAAAGAATTGTAGTCTAAGATTGATTAAAGCTAGACATACGTAGGAATTTTACATTTAATGTTAGGTAACTGATGGAAATATCTTTTAAAAATCTCTAAAAATTTCTTCTATAATCTTAAAAGTCCTTAAAAGGACTTTTGAAATCTTCTGTTCACTAGTAAATCTTTTTTGAGTGTCTGTTGCAAGACTGTAAGTACTACGGGTAGCATTCCAGTAGAAAATCTGACTGTGCCTTAATGAGTGACTGCTGTATGCTATTTCTAGGAGATGAACACTTGGCTAATGTTGTGAATCTCTACTTCAAGTTTCTTACAAACCAAAAAAAAAAAAAAAATCAGCTCTATCAAAGTCAAAGTTTGTTCAGTTTACACCTTAGAAATAGGGACCACTTTTATACTTTGAACAGAATATTAAATGTACCTAGTGAGTTATTTTCTCTATAATTTGATAGTCTGCTGCAAACTTACATCTGGCTTAGAATATAAATTATTTCTGAGATTGACTTTTTAACAGATACTAGTCAAACAAGAGCATAAAATAAAAATACTAAAAGAAAAAGTTAATAAAAAACCCTCTGGATGAATTCTTTCTTTGGGAAAAATGTAAACAACCTTGACTTGATGCTTTGTAGTGTGGAGTCAGGTGTAGTTAATCTATTATGAAAAGAAGGAAGGACTTATATTTCTGTAGATCTTGTGGATCATTTGCTAAATGTCAAGCATGCTTCTGTTTAGTTTTCCCCACTTCTGACAGTGACATCTCATGATATAGCATTAATGTCCTGGTATTATGTGACAGCTTTTCAAATGATTTTTGTTTCTTTTAACGCTATCTTTTGAAAGAGCTGCAAGGCTCAGAGGGAATTTCGAACATTATTGAGCCTTAATTTTCTAAAAATCAAGTTCTTGTTTTAATAACTGCTTGTTTTGTGCAGGCAGAGTACTTCTCACATGTTCATCTATTATTTCTCAGCTTAATTTATTATCAAGAATGAGGCATCATTGTTATCACTGTGAATTACAGATATGATATGTCTTCCTTCTATGCATGGTTTCTTGTACACAATGAAACAAAGTTGTCTGTTAGATAAATGCTAATATACTGCAATTAAATCTTGATCAAGTGGATTTTGTGATAATTAAATGTCTATTTTGAAACAAGTAAATTGTTTCCTTAGTTTTTGAACAGACACAATAAAATTTTGTTAAAATTTTAGTAGTAGTACAGGTTAGGAGGAGGTTGATCCCAAAGTCTTTTTCCCTTAGTGATACCCTTATCTTTGATTTCCTTCTGCTTCTGATTTTTGTATGGCATTTATTTGAGATGCAAAATATACGTATGATAAGTTAACATACACAAAGCACTGTGTTGTTGTGGCTAAACTACTTGCAGAACTTGTCTCCTGTGACATAGACGTGTGCTTTACATAATTTTCTCTGTTCATGCATGTGTGTCCTCTAGTGGAAGTGATTGCAGATAATATACAAGGCATCATTCTGTGTTTTAGGAAGCACATCCTGTTTGTAGCTCTGTAGAAAGAAATTTCTCTGAAGGAATGATTTTTTTTTTTTTAAGGACAACAAAGGGGAACAGATTACCTTAGTGTTTTCTGAACCACACTGAGGAATAATGAAACTGTAAAAGCTCTGTAGAGACTCACAGGCTAAGTAGAAGTATTTGCAGGATGAGATAGTAGTGTGGTCCTCTGTATCATTGCAGCATGTACGTTATCAGGAAAGAAATCTTGAAAGTGAATAGTCTGCTTTCCTAAACGAGAAGGCAAGAAGGAAGAAAAAGGAAGGATGCTCATAGTGAAAGAAGGCAGATGGTAGGGAAAAAAGCTTTGTCTGACAGTTTTTCCAGTCAGAAAAGGAAGATGAAATTGGAGTAAAAGACATTCCAGCCTTAAACTCATGTTATGATATTATCTGAAATGTCATGACTTTTCTGTGTTGTGGTCTATGTTTTATTTAAGAATAGATGACTGGAAAGAGCAAACTATGCCTCTGAATCCAGGACCCTTCTACTGGAGGCAAATCACATGTTTCTTTGTGCATTTATCTAGCTCCATTTTAAATATCTCAATTTCTTTTGTTGTTCTCTTCTTCCTATTGTTCCCATTGGAATATTATTTTATAACAAATGATGTAACAACTCGGAATCGTTTAAAATTTTTTTATTTTTTTTTAACACCCAGGGGTTTTTTGGTGGTGTTGCCACTCAGCTCAGGTCGCTCTTGAATATTTCCTCTACCTGTACTTCTATGTTGGTACATTAATAAAGAAAGTCTTACTCCTTTTATTAATTTGATAGACTCTCCATTTGATGAAACAGGGAGCTTTTCTATGTCTATTTTGATTGAGTTAATCTTCATAGAAATGTGTACAATACTGTAGGTGAGGTCTAACCAGGGCTTTGCACAGTGTTGCTTATCTTTACTGGAACTATCTCTTTCGCTACATCCTGAAGTTGCATTTCCGTTTTGGTGTCAGATTGGCGGCTGACAGCCATGCCATCATCACCTTGTACACAGAGGGTCTTTTCCACACAGGTCTATGCATTAGTGATCTTCCAGTCTGTAGCACAAAGCTATTTAGTTTGTCCTCATGGTTATGATCTTGCATACTGCACAATAGGAATTTTATTCCACTTCTAAGCATCTGTGAAATTTACTTCATCCCCTGTGTATTGTCTTCCAGCTCTGCTGGATCAGCAGGTTTCCTCAGAGAATTTACAACATTTGTGACAGGGTAATTAATGAAAATATTGTATGATACCAGCCAAAGTCTGGGTAAGTTTCATTGCTGTTTCCTTCTGATCCAAATCTACTGCTTTTTAGGTATCTAGAAAACCAGTGAACTGTAAAGTAATCAGCAATCCACCTGGAGGTGGCTTTTCAAACTGTGTGTGCTTAAGTTGTGGAACATGTTGTCACTATACATTACGGAGAACATGATTTTCCATGTGCTGAAGATGACAGTGGACAAAATTAATGAGAGGGAGCTCTCTAAATGCATAGAAAAGCCTAGAAGCTGAATAAATGTATAGAATGAAGCACATGTCTTGGGAAAACTCTGGGCTTTGAGTGGTTGTAGCCTGGAAGAGTGCTTAAGGAGACTACTCACTGTGCTCTTCAGCATCGGTTTTTGATCACGGTTGGAGAGAAGACAATAGGCTAAATTGAGGCTTGATCTCATCCAGTATGGCTGTTTTTATGTGGTTTGATTATCATAGTTTAGCCAATTTTATTTACTGTCTTTATTTCTTTCTCACAGGCATTTCCAAAGTTAAAGGGTTTCATTTTAGGTTTATCAGCCTGTAGCTGCCATCCTTCCATTTATATATAAATGTAATATGATACTTTTTCTCCATCACCTGATATCTCATTTGACTGTCAAGATTAAAAAGTCTTGCTGCTGGCCCTGGAAATAACTGTGTCAGCATTTCTAGAGTAGCACAGCTGAACTCATCCCACGCTGATCACCTCGGCACACTGAGTTTCTGGGCTTTCATTTCTGTCTCTGTTGCTTTGAGTTTAATTTCCATCGTGCATCTTGCTGCTGGATAGTCATATCTGATACTCAGTATAGGAGCAAATGCCAAGTGGTTCAACCAGCACTCTTGAAAGCTAATACAAATTAAAGTTTGAGGGCCACCTGTCTTTAAAGTATACTAGCCATCATATTCCTTATTCTTCAGCACATCTGAAGAATCTTTCACTACTTAGTATCAGTTGCAAAGTCTAGTTCAGGTTGTTAATTGTCTCTTTAACAATAAATTCTTCTGTACTGTACAGTCTTTATTTTCATGAAGCCTTCGTGGACTGTTCATTTCTGTGTGCTCTTTGAGGTGATTTCTCACCAAATTAGTTCTGGAAGTGAAGGGCTATGACACTTCTGATGGGTTTTGTACTTTTACTTGAATAGATTGTAGTCCTTCCTTGTATCCAGATTCATGAACTTCTCAGTTAACCTTGTTAATCAGTCCCTTGTATTCTGTCAACCTCTATCTTTTTTACATTCAAGACCTATTTCTGTTTGTTTTGTTTTTTTATTTTAAACTGTGTTAATCTGCTGTCATTATGTGCAGGGTTGTTTCTATGATTGCTCTTTCTACATGGCCTGAGAAGTCTGAAATGGTATAATCTCTTACTGAAGCAACGACTAGTTGAGAAGGATGTTTCTGGTTTCACCCTCAGGAATACTAGTGTATTACTATTAACGATAGCAACGTAGCATGTATTACTGGGCATACTTGAGTTAGGAGAACATGGGAAGTGCAAATGCCAGCAAATGAGTAGTTTACTGGACAATGAAGTAGATTCTGTGGGTTTAGTTGGTAAGATAGGTTCGAAGACTAATATTTACCAAACATTTTTGTGAAACAATGGGACAATGGTTACACCACTGTAGTGTTAGTAAATTATTAATACAATAATTTAAATTACAGAAGTTGAGGCTGCAGAGACATGAGCTGAAAAAGGCAAGGCACAAAGTGAAGGAAACTGATGTTGATCTTCAGAGACTGAGTAATGTCTGTGCAATCTGGCAAGGAAATCTGAAACGTCAGGAATACAACTTCAGGAGCAATTTTCACCAAAATTTCTCCTTGCTATTCCTTATTCTTGCTATTCTTAATTTTGTATTTTTTTCCACCTCCTGGAAAAGCTTCCTCTTAGTCCTTAAATTGCACCTTTTACTTCCATGAAGGAATAAGTCCACTGTGACTGTTCCACAGTGCTAGTCTCCTACTGTTATTTATAGACTTATGCATGTTTCTATGTCTTTTGGGATTTTTGTTGTTAGTATTTTGTTCCTTGGATGTTACAACATAGTATTTTTGTGTTGTGCTTGATTCAGAAAGCATGTGTTTTGGTTCTGCTTTTTCTCTGCCTGTTTTCTCAGACTGTGATTATTTTCCAAACACATATTTCAAAATATCTTTTCCTCCTCTCCTCTGTTATTACATCTTACAGGAAATTAAGGCTGTTTACATCACTTAAATTCTGTCCTTGTTCTAAGACAAAGTGATGCTTCTAATTAACTACCGTTGGGTGTCCTGTCCTGGTTTGTCTTGTGCCAACTTCTTAATTCTCTCAGCAGGGGAGTGAACTTTCTCAATGTTTCCTGTCTTCCCTGAGGGTTAGGTTTCATCCAATGTGAAACCATGGCCAAGGAGTAACACCCTGTTGGAACTGGAGTGTTCTCTCTAGCAGATTTTTCTACATCCCCTTTCTCCAGTCAGTGGATTTCTGGTAAGGTTTTTCAGGCTTTGGGAAATGTTATATCAAGATACCCAATTAAATGCATGAGTAATAGCAGCTGAAGATAGAAGTTTACATGGTGTTCTTTTATGAGGGAGTGACATTAAGCATTTGTCTTTGTATGTTGTTACAAACCTACCTTATCAGTGAAGTAAAATAATGTCTGAAGGACTAATTTGCTATAGCATGTTATATATGAATGTCAAAGGAGCACTGCCCAAAATGGCTGGGTACATTTTCGAAGGCATATAATGCCATTCTGAAGAGTTTACTTGGTTTTGTTAATTTAATTTTGCTTTGTTTTACTTTGCAGACAAACATAATGTTACAGATTGTGTAACACATCACTGGATTGCCAGGTGCTTCCCATTGTAAAATACCATCTTCAGTTGTTTGTAACTTTTTTGTTAAGGCCAAATAGTTCAGACAGAAATTCTCAATGCTGACTTCTGCATCATGCTGGTATTACTTTTTAAAAAAACTTTATTTTAGACTAAGTGTTTGATCTACTTCAGAGCAGTAAGCATGGGAAGACTTCATTGTTTTGATCATGCTTGCCATCCTCATGCTTGAAAGCTTTTTTTTCCCCCTTCCCTTCTCTACTTTAGCAAAGGAATCTAGCCTGTGCTATAGTTTATTTTTTTATCATGGAAGCCTATATGATATGACCAGGGAATGTAAATGCCCCATCTGAGCTGCTATAACAAATCTGAATCCAGAACTCCCACTTGTAACTGAGGAGGATTTATTTTTTTTTTCCTCCTACCCTGGGTAAACCATGCCACTCTGCTGAGCTAACTTGGTGGAGAGATGCATACCTGAAATGAAAGGAGAAGGTTGAACAGCAGGTTGAGGGTAAAGTGGGATGAGGATGCTGTGATGCATATAAACTGCGTGTACAATTTACCTTTGCATAAGGAAGGGTTGGCAGAGGGGGATGGGAAAATGACCGTAAATGAAAAACTGGTATGATGATAAGGCTGTGACCAGATGTGCATGTTTGAGAGCTCTGGGAAGAAGATGTCAAGTTTGAGAGTTTTGAGCAGCGTCTGTGTACTGAGGTCCCTTTCCTTCAGAGTGCCAAGTGAAAAGGCTCCCAGGATCTCAGACTCTCTCCCACCTTCATCTCTAAATGTGTGAAACCCTCTAGTAAAAGGTCTATTGCTCTCTCGCATCCATCGTAGCATGGCTGTCAGTTATCTTGTTTCTTTGTGTACGTGTGGTCTTATAATGATCTACATGACTCAGCTATCACGATGGTGCCAAATGATGGAGTTGATCTTTTCCCCTATTTTGGTTTGCTTTTAAACTAGGAGATGCAACATAAACTTCGGGTGTGTATTCTTAAAACACTTTCTTTATTGGTTTTGATGCAGTTTTCAGTTGCATGCCCATAACTGTTTTATGTGACAGTCTGCTTTACTTAGAGTATTTTATGATGGTTCACGCTTGCTATATAATTCTCTGTGTGATACTGTGTCATTATAATTATTTGGTGTGGTAGCCCATGTGTTATACATAGCATGATGTTCAAAGCTTTTCTGAAAAGAGAATTAATTTCCTATTGGGCTTTTCTGTGACAAGCGTCATTATGGTCCTGGAAAGTCTCATAAATGTTTAATGAATTTATTTTCATAATACATTTATGAGGTGAGGGAGTATTATCTCCAGTTCATGGGTACAAGACTGGAGAGTGCCAAATGCAAAACAGTAGAAACCTCGGTTTTCAGTGTATTAAGACATGATAGCTCCAGTGACTTCAGCTGCAGTAAGTTTATCTCTGGAAAATCAGATATGAGTATTTCAGGTCAGAAAATAAGGAATACACATTTGCAAGGTAGGTACGATTTTGATGGCAGTGACTTCATACGGTATCACCAAGCTGTGTGGCAGAGGCAGGGGTAGAGTCAGGGTATTTTTGAAACTCTCATTTATTGGATTAGCTGCTTGATCATCTCCTCCCCACCCCACCCCTCCCTGCTCCGCCTTGCCTTTTTTTTTAAAGTCTCTGTTGCTTTTGTACCTTCCAACGCAGTAGTCCAGGGCTCCTTTATCAAATGAAATTGGTCTAGTCTCAGGACAGCTTTACCTTTCCCATTCAGTCAGGTGGGACTTAAGTTGAATGTGCTGTGTGATCCAAGTCTGGATCGTAAAGTGTATTTGCTAGGGGCTCCAACTGAAATTGTTGGGGCTATTTTGATCCAGTGACCCTAATTTTTACCCTAATTTTTAACCTTTAGCTTTGGTAGAAGGGACACTAAAGGGATGCAAAGTTTGCGTTAATTGAAATGGTCTAGGAAAACTGAATCATACATATTGAAAGCAACATCTAAAAGAAAATGCCGGACTGAAATGAGGCCACTAAAAATGATAAGTTCTGAGATGGTTTTTCCAAAATGAATCAACATCTAGCTGAAATTAACTAAGTGAATTATGAAGAAGTGTAAAAGCGTGTCTATCTGTTAACTGTTTTCAGCTGAAGTGCTTTTGAAATTTGCATACATTAAAGGAGAAAATACCACCAAAAAGCTGACTGGTTTGGGGAGGAGATTTCAGCCTTGTATTTTCATTATCCTGTTTTTCTCAGAATCTCTTTTGCAGAAGGATCTTCTAGTGCTCACGTAGTGCTTACTGATCACAAAGGCGTCAGCTATAAGCATCTAGCTATTTGAAAGGTATTTCAGGATCTGTGGAGTCTAATCAGTCTATTGAAATATTTTTACTTATGATTGAGTAAAGTAACTATAAACAGTAATTTTAAGTGATCTAAATTGCATAGTGTTATTAAGTCAACATTTTGTATTACTGATCTGAGATATTTTCTCTCCTACAGTCCAACTTTATATAAATCTGGTTTAAATTTTAGTCCTGTTTTATCTCATTGCTCAAAGATAATCTAAATTATTTTCATTAAAATATTAGTTATACTCTTGAAGAAAAGTGCACGCTTTTTACCATGTTAACTTGATCAATAATCACCTTTAAAGATACTGTGACACTCAAAGAGAATCCTTTATACCCTAACTTTCAGAAGAAAGTGTGTTGGTTTTTTTTTACAAAAAACCCAGAAAGTGGAATTTGCTTGCTTTTCATTATAATATGTACTGTGAAAACAGGCTGGTTACATTTTTTCACTGGAATTTTAATTAAGCAAAGCTGTTATGGAACTATGGTAGATGCTTTTTAAAATTGTAAATTGAAATCCATAAAAAACTAAGCATATTGCAAAAAGGAAATTCTTCCCATAGATAACTATGTAATACACTATACTTTGTTTCCACGGCACATTTAACTATCTTGTAATGTACTTTTTATGTGGTAAAAGGACACTGAAAATGAAGATAGAAATCTTTTAAAATACTTACTCTTTCTATCTCTGGTGTTCCCTTATTTTTTTTGCTGGATATCGTCATCATTTTATTTCTTATTATAAAGACAATACAGCTTCTGGCATAACACACCATTAGGGATGACACTGTTTAGCTGCTGCTCCACAGTGTTTTTCATTCCTGAATTGTGTTGCAGATAAACCTAAAGTCGGTGATGTATTTAGTTTCACATATGTTGAAAGGCCCATCACAACTTGTGGAGACAGGAAAGGGGGATTTTTTTGATGTTTTGTTATATTTAGAGGTGAGAAATTGCTAGGTTACATGTAGCTAAAATTATGCCTAAGTCAGCAGTTGAAACTGAAAGAAGTTGATACTGGTCTTTTCTTGAGTTTTATATAGCTTGTGTGGTTTTAGTTTAGAAATTTTAAGCAAAAAAGAGTTTAGCACAATTTTTATTTGAGTGTACCGCTCCCTGTTCTTTACATATGCCCATGTACAAGTACAGTCTCTGTCTTATCTGTCTCAGCTGTTCTTTGATGTGGTTTCTTTCAGATCTTCTGGTCACGTCTCTAGGTGATCACTGTAGTAGTGTCGAAGGTCTGGCATATTCATGACCCATTTATCAACTTTCTTGCCAAAGTGTTGCTGTCCTTCCATTGAATATGCATCTGTTCAGGTGCTAGAAAGACCACCTTTGCCATTTCAATAGCTGAATGAGAATTAGTTTTAAATTCAGTGGGAATTGGGGGTTATTGTTGCAGCAAACATCCAAAACAAGCCCTCGTTCATGCTTTAAACTTAGGCTGCAGTAAATTCTTTTTGAAAGCCATTTTAACATCTGAAATTGATTTTTTTATTTGAAATGAAACTCTGAGGTTAATTGTTTTTCCTTGGTTGACCTATTTGTAGGTTTTATTAAAAGTATAGTGCACCTGGAAATACCTCCTGACAAAGGATTTTGAAAATGAAATGCTGTGTAACATTATAGCCTAAACTCAGCTTCACATCTGTGCACTTGGTTTGACTGTATTTCCCTGACCTCACCAGGGTGTTGTAAAAATAACTGCACTGAAGATTGTAAAATGCCTATATATTATGGTAATAGGGGCCATGTAAGTACCTAAGATAGATGGATAGACAGATAGCATTAGTGCATTAGAGGGTTCCTTGAGAACACTAACCAGATTAAGTGCCAGTGTTCTTCTATGTAGCAATGTTAATTGCCAATTTTTGGCAGTTGCACAGGCGCTAATTACTTTTTAATAGAACCAATGGAAGAAAATTTTCCACTAAGCTTTTATGGGTAATTATTGCAATTTTTTTCCTTCCAGGAGCTTGAAAGTTTGCTCTTAGAGCATCCATCAGTTCTGTCTTCCAGATAAATGGTAGCATTACAGCACATGCAAGATTGTATTCTGTGGCTTTATACCATCCCTGGCTGCTTTTTAAATGATACCATTTAGAACCTACTCCCTCACTGAAGAGAGTTTATACAAATAACACATTAACACATTGCTTTGTCTTGTTCAAATGCATCATGTTTCTGCACAGTGCATTATGGCACAGACACATCTGTAGGGACTGTCCACTGTCCTCAGAGCTTTTGGAATGAAGCCTCACGACTGTGCTGAATAAATGTACAGGAGTGCTAGGATTTAATGCACTAAATTTGCCAGTGTCTGTTTCTAAAGGTTTCCAGGATTTACTCATTCTGTGGCTCATTCTCTCATTATGTATTCATGTTGTGCTCAAAATAAAAAGAAGAAATTGCTGTACGAATGGTCTCAGAAAGACAAGATCCATGTAAGATGATAAACTTTAAATCATGTTAAAAGATGAGTGTGTCATTGTAGTTGGACTGAGACAGTATTGGCATCATCCTACATCACCCTTCTGTCAAGGGTTTGTTACAGTTCATTGGGATTTTAATGTAACACTCATCTTTCATAATACTTCATAAACCAATATGCCGTGTCTTTTCTGTGGTAATGAGTTAGGCTGAACACTAATGTTTTTGGCTGCAAACCCCAGTATGGCTTCAGTGTTTCCCATTGGCTACAGGGTAAAATATCAGGTCTCCAACTGCAGGAGATTCCTTGAAGGACAAGACCTGCAGATTTAGAAAGGGAATAAGGGTTTGTGTTGGTCAAATTCTGGTAGTTTATCAGAAGGTCCTTAAGATAATAGGTATACATAAAAACAAGAGTGTTTTGGTGCGCTATGGGAAGGTAGAGACAGTGTGCCCAAAACCATCCCCTCTATGGGGACTGATGTAGAGTTCACTCAGGTGTGTGTGGGTCCTACATTCACTTGTGTCCTGCATTTGGCTCTAAAATATGCCCTCAGACAAGCCTGATCCTGTTTGAAAGATTACCAGAATTTGGATTAAACTTTTTCATAGCTTTTTTCCTTGGCGTGATTACTGGAATAATCATCTAACCACTAGCAAAAAAAAAAAAAAAAAAAGGGAGGGGGACCAAACATTTATATTTTGACTGTTATTCACAAGGATTTTGTTCTTAACGTTGTGTTATAAGTCATAATTTCAACCTATACACCTGAAGTTATAAATTACATCGTGATAGGAAATTATGATTACGGAGTAAGAAACCTGTGGTTTAATTTAAAAAATAATTTAAACATCAGCAATTGCCAAACCTGGTTGAAACAGTGTTTGCTTAGAGACCCATTAAAAAGATCTGTTTAGTGTTTGTGTGTGTATAAGGATAATGTGTTTATAATGTAGTATATGCTCATTGTCTTGTCTGGAGCCATTCAGTTGATTTGCAGTAATTGCTCCCCACTGCTTCTTTCTCCCTTTCTTCATGCTTGTCATTTAAAAAAAAAAAAAATTAAAAAAAAATCACTCCTACCCCTCCCAGAATCACCTTTCCCTTCCAAGCCATCTCTTTCCATTGTCCTTGCGACTTGATGATGGAATAGTATCACAAACCTTGCTTACAATACTTCATATGGCATTCAGTCACACATTTCAAGGAGTTTAAAACTGCAGCTCCTTATGGTCTTAATCATGATGAAAAATCTTGTTTTCTCGTGAAACTTAGATAAATAAAACTGCAAGTTACAAGGTTTGTTGCACTTTCTGAACTCTTTTCCAGAATGACGATATTTTAATCAACTTGTATTGAAGTATTTTATTTGTTAGAGAAGTTAGTAATTTATACAGGCACAGACAAATGAATAGATGAGAAGGGGCAGAAGCAGCACTGGGAGAAGAGGCTTCCAGGGAAAGGAGAATGCTCTTAACAGTTGGAATAGACGGAGGATGGCAGAAACATCATCTGTGTGAAGTTACCCTCAGCGCTGGGTCTAAGTTGACTGGTTCCCTCAGCTCCTGGTGGTAGAAACTACTACAGATGATTCAAACAGATGATGTGAATAACCTATGCAAGTCTGCTGGGAACATGATTAAATCTAAAAGGTGCCATTTTCCAAGACTGGGTAAACATGAAACATGGAGCAGGAAACAACCGACGCCTATCGAAACAGGTAGATGCAAGAAATTCAAGTAACGTTGAGGACAAGGAATGACACTCCTTGTAAGTCACTCTACATCTTACAATAGCTTAATCCAGCACTCCCATTAACATCTGGCTGTTGGGCTAAATGGCTAGCATAGGGACCAATAACAAAATTGTTCTCAGCACCTGTCTTTTCTTATAACTCATAATTCATTAACAGAATATTGCAGAATGTCGATACATGTAGAAATTAATTCATCAGAACAAAATCCTGACTATGTGATCATTGTCCGCAGTTGGATGGAGTCCAAGGCACTCCCTTCAGTTCCAGGCTCTTGATTCGTGGACCTCGTCGAACGTTAGAGCCATCCTCCTATATGTTATCAGATCTGCTGCTGCCACTGTTCTGCCACTTCACCTGCAGTGTGTGTGGGGAGCAGGAATACACCAGGAAATTTGCTGTAGGCACTTCCTTATTTAGGACTTTAGATGTTGATTTGCCATTAGTACACAAAGGATTTTGTGATGGGTGTTTGGAAAGTAGGATTTTCTTCTATGCTAAGAAACACTGGACGTGCAGAAGGATCTTAATTATGTACCATAGCCCTCACTGTTTCAGAAATGAGTTTGTTGTTCATTTGAAGCTGGGTTCAAAGGCAGTTCATTCTTAATTCAAATGAAGATATGAAACATCTATGGTTCTTAGCAAGAGTGATTTCTTAGAGTAGTAAAATGCTGCAGTTTATCACACCTGCAATTTTAAGCTTATAGGTAAAATCAAAGTAAGGACAGTAGGTATGTTTCAGTAATTGGCACGGTTTTCTGCATCTAAGTCTGTAAAAGCTGACTAGACCCCACCAGCATATGAAGGGCTAAATAGGTGGTGCTAAGTCTAAGGGAAGTCTAATGGCAGTGCTGGAATTGACTAGGTTTCTGCTAAGAGAGGCTACGTTCTCCTTTTCTTTCTTAGTGTAAATTTATTAGGTACAAATCTTTGTATTTTTTTTAATTATCAAGTAATTTGGGGAGGAAATAATTAAAAATGTAAAACTGTTTTACAGTCAGGAGTCATGTTTGGTTCAAAATGTGTGTTTCTCTGGTTTTGAAGATAACCAGAAGTTTTGTAAAGAGGTATTTACTTGTGGACTGTTCTTTAAAAGACCCTTAATTAGATTTAATCTTCCTAATTTTATCTCATTAGATGCTGTTTGTCTCTAGTGACCACTTAACTGCCTGGATGATTTAGGTTTTATTCTTACTCTTTTTTGGCTCTTGCCTGAGATAAGAGAATTGCAATGGCTTTAGAGGTTTCTGATTTTTTTTTAATGCCAGTTCAGTTTTAAAGAAATACTAAAATTACTTGAGTCCAGGCTTTATAAAATATTTTCCCTTTGAAAACACAATAATTTATTCTATAAACCTTAAAATGCTAGGAATGCTATTAAAATGTTTTCCTGTTGGGTTTCTTTCAGATATAATTGTTGCGATGACAGCAGACCTAGTTGGCAGCAAAAGAAAACAAGCTTTGGAGTGTTGACCTTGGGTGGCTGCCAGACCCCCACCCAGCTGCTCTATCGCTCCCCCTCCTCACCAGGACAGGGGAGAAAAATAAGATGAAAAAGCTTGTGGGTCAAGATAAGGACAGGGAGATCACTCAGCAATTACCATCATAGGCAAAACAGACTTGACTTGGGGAAAATTAATTTAATTTATTTCCAGTTAAAAATGGAGTAGGATGGTGAGAAACAAAGGCAAAATCTAAGCCACCTTCCCCTCACGTCTCTCTGCTTCCCAAGCTCAGCTTCACTCCTGACTGCTGTACCTCCTCCCCCCAAGTGGTGCGGGGAGATGGGGAATGGGGGTTGCAGTCAATTCCTAATGCTTTGTGTCTGCTGCTCCTTCCTCCTCACATTCTTCCCCTGCTCTAGTGTAGTGTGCCTCCCGTGTGCTGCAGTTTTTCAAGAACTGCTCCAGCTTGGGTCCTCACCATGAGATGCAGTCCTTCACAGACTGCTTCAGCAGTCACAAGTCCTGCTAGAAAACCAGTTTCTGTGTGGGCTCTTCTCCATAGGCCACAGCTCCTGCCAGGAGCCTGCTCTGGCATGGGCTTTCCATGGGGTCACAGCCTCCTTCAGGGCACATCCACCTGCTCTGGTGTGGGGTCCTCCACAGGCTGCAGAGTGGGTATCTGCTCTGGTGTGGTCCTCCATGGGGTGCGGGGGGACAGCCTGCCTCACTGTGGTCTTCACCACAGGCTGCAGAGGAATCTCTGCTCTGGTGCCTGCAGCACCTCCTCCCCTCCTTCTCCACTGACCTTGGTGTCTGCAGGGCTGTTTCTCTCACATATTCTCACTCCTCTCTCCCAGTCGCTGTCACGTAGCATTTTTTACCTTTTCTTGAATACGTTCTCATAGAGATACCACCATCTTGGCTGCTGGGCTCAGCTGTGCCCTGCGGTGAGTCTGTTGGAGCTGGCTGGAATGGCCAAATCTGTGAGGGGAGGCCACCCTGCAGCCCCCCTGCCAGCACCCAATGCAGAAGTCTTGTTCCAGAAAGTAAATGGAGTGTGCAACAGAAATGGAGCGCACCTTTGATTAATAGGTGACTTTTTCTTATAGGAAATCCAGATGCTGAAGGCAAGATGTGGTGCAAAGTCCTTGTCATAGCTCAGGAAACATATAACTGTTCTAGACTTCAAGTTCCACCGATGACTTTGGAGTAGGTAAAGCTGTTTTTTTTTTGTGTAAGGATTCCCCCTTTATGTGAAAAAAAAAAAAAAGAAAAGAAAAAGAGTTGGAATCAGTTTGTATCAATGAGGTGCTTATTTGTTTGCATTATTATAGTGTATTTTTGGACCTAATTCAAGGCAGTGCAGAGGCTTCCCTTTGCTCTTGGTTTCTAATGGAAAGCCTGCTAGGTGAGTAGCTGAATAGCACAGGTTTGATGTGTGATCAGCCTGCTAAGCTGATACATGGCAGGTTCCATCTTGGTGTGATTCAAGTTTCTTTTCCCTGCCCTCTACAACTGTATTAGTGTTGCAGCAAGCTTGAGAATTTTTCCCTAAATAGTTTCTTTCTTGAAATTTTATATAATGATAAATGGTTTGTTGATGAAAATGTTAATAATGCTTTAATTTTTATTTTTTTTTTTTTTAAATTCACAGGGCATTAGACATCTTCAGTGTTACAAGAGTTTCAAGTCCAAGAGGGCATTTGAGTTTAGGTTGCCATAGGTAAGGGGTACGTTTGGGTGAATGCTTTGTTGCAGCTTCAGAGGGACATTTCAAGTTTCCTTGCAGGAGCGATTTGTGGTTCTGACACTCAGTAAGAGCAGTGGATTGTCAATGCATTGTGATGGCATCTACCCTGGGAGCTAAGAGACTTCATTAGGGCATGAAGCTTATTCTGACTTTCTTGAAATGTAATCCAGTCTCTAGAGACAGAAGATTGTGGTTATTAATACAAAATTACTATTTTAACAGGTCTGATAATAACTGTTAAAGTGAACATCCTGAACAATATTGTATTCAAAATCTTCGTAAGAAAAGAGCTGACAGCTTACAATAAAGGAAGGAGAAGCAATATTAAATCCTTCATGTCACACTTGTTTCCAAGAAGGTGATTTTTAAATTATTTTTGTGACCCAAAATGAATTTGATTGATAATTGACTGGTTTTAAAGACCCCTAACATCAGTATTGTAAGGGACAAGTATCTGGGGCAGCAGAGGTGGGGGAACCTACAGCTAAGGCAGAATCAAAAAAGTACAATGCAGAAATTTCAGAAATAGACAAGAAGTGGCAACTATAAACCTTTACATTTGACTCCTTGAGTCTCTTCACTTGAGAAATATACACAAAGCATTTTATGTTGAACAAATACGCTCTTTTTCTATTCATTGGATGTGTTTATCTTGTAAGCAGGTGGATGGTACAGCATGTCCTTGGGGGAAGAGGCGATCTGAAGCACTGAAGTATTGCAGGAACTGGGTGGGATAAGGAGAATAAAGTGAAATGGACTTGGCCTTTTTATGTTCTAAATGTGAAATATTTTGTTCATGAGGAAAAGCAAAACTGAAAACAGCAGCTGAGAGAGTCTGTAGACAGCTGTCTAATTTTGCTTCAGGGGCAACCATAGCCTGCCACCAGGCTTCCTAGGTTTTGTGCAAGTATTTACATTGCTGCTTAGAACAAAATACCTCAGGCTGGAAAGTGGAATAGACTCAGTCAGTAATTGGGTGGTGAAGGGAAAGGAATCTACAGGTTCCTTCCACAAGTACTTTGTGACTCAAAATTATTTATATTATTTGGTCATTTATTCGGACCATATTGTGCCAGATACTGCAGAACAATGTCCCCAGTGGTTTGCAGTGTTACACTAAGACAAAAATCAGTGAGTGAGTATGAACTGGAAGCACAGTAAAACAGTATTAATATGATTATGGCTTTTCACATATTTTGTAGGAGGAGATAGAAGGAAGATAATGGTTTTCTGCAGAAATAGCCACCCTACTTTCGTGGGATATCATTGAAGAAGGCTCATAGATTCTCACTGAAAAACTTAATGCTGTGGGTTAATCATGGATACTCTGCTATCGCTGTTCTGCTGCAAGGCTGAATGATAGTGTACAGTGGAGGATGGGGAAGGGAAACAAAACATGTAGTGCTTGAAAAGGTGTTCAGTAGAGAGGAACCTCATTCAAAAAGACTTGTTAGACTAGTCATCTTTGCAACAACATTCTGGATAGTTCTGTATGAGGCAAGTTTATCTTTCTCAAGGCCTGGGAAAAAGGTGTTGCAATTATCTGGACAGTTGCTGGTGACTACCCTCTCCCTCGGTAGTCACTGGTGTTTTCCATAAGACTTCTACCATTAGAGCTTTGGCCTGTAATTTTTTGGCCTGTAATGATTATGAAAACTGTTCAGCAGGGTGTATGAATAAAGAGTGCTGAGCACAATACATGGACGTTATAGATCATGGAATAACTACCTTCTTGTACAGCTACCCTTTCTCCATCAGCAGTCACTCTGTCTCAAGGAATGGAAGCCTGTATTTGTCAGTGGCAGCAGAACCTGTCTCTGAGAACAAGTGACTGCAACGCAGCAAGAACTGGATGCTAGAAGTTGTATTGATGACTCACCTGCTCTCAATTAATTACAGCCTTCTCTAGTGAAGCCAGAAATCCTAGTGGACAGATGACATCACCGCCTCCCCCCCCCAACACTACCCACCACAAGACTATAAACTACAGAAACTTGTTATGAATAGTTTCTCCTCTCTCAAAGCCAGCCCTGCTCTGTTTTTGCAAAACAATGCCATCCCCAAACATGCCAGCTCCCTTTCAGCACTGCTGCACTGTCAGATTCCCCCAGTTTACAAGCTCCCACTGCAATACCGTCTTTTGTGATTCCTGTTTGTCTGGTTTTCTTAAAATCTCCAAACCCAGTGTCAAATGCTGGCATTCCAGACACCCCTTTTCTGGTGGGTGAATGCTGAGAATTTCAAGATTTCTAGCTGTCGTCATTGCAGTAGTACATTTGCTGCAAAGATGTAAAGGGTGTAAAGACCTGGGAGTAAATATATTCAAATGCACTGTTGGAAAAATGCATTTTTTAAGCTATTGTTGTGAATTTTGGGGCCCTGATTTCTTGGTTGGTTTGGTAGAGTTTTTTCAGCTCCTTATTCAGAGGTAAAGATATCCCATATGTTAGGGCAACTAGGACCTTTTTGCACTGATCTTACCAATTCCTCTTCTAGTGTAGTGCCACACTCCAGGTTTTATGGCCACTGATCTCAGAATCGCCCCCCTGCCTGGCCAATAAACAATTCCGACAGGCTTCTGGAGGAAGAAGAACTGAACAGCTTCTGTCAGGATCACTTTAAGATTTTCAAAGCAGTGCCTTTGGATGAAGTTGTCAAAGTGGACCCGATCAGATGCAGCAAGAGGAGAACATGCAGCTGCGATAGTGTCATGTGTCATGTGAATGAGTAGTGCATTATCTAAGGTTTCTGGAGGTGCAAGCCCCTGTAATTCTTCTGCTTTCTTCTCTTCCAGGTGTGTATCAGGCTGTATGCAGAATCTGTTTCAAGAAGACTGTATTTTACTGATCTGAATTTTATAAAATTCTTCTGACATATTGTTGCTGCCTTGCCTATATGAAGGCTATTATTGTTTGTTTGTAGTTCTCCAAATTTAAAACTATCTTTTCTGTTAATTGCACTCAACTTTTTTTTGAGGAGACCTTTACTAGTGAAGCTCTGAAAGCTCTACATTGTGGCTGCAGTGGGGTGTTACATTTAGTCAGCCAGTAGGAGAGGTATTTTAAAGTATGTGGTGTACAGAACTGTACGTCTTCTGGGTTCACTTCTGTGTGTGCAGAGATCTGTTGCTCAGATCTGTTGCCTTTTGCAGATCGGTTTTGAGGCATGTCCTCTTTATCCGAAGGCTTTAAGAAACCAAAGCAAAACAAAAAAGCCAAACTGAAATTTCCTTCTTGGACAAGCACCAGAAATGAATTATGCTCAGCTCCAGTGAATAACCAGAATTAGTGTAGGGATTAAATTGGCCATTAATGCTGTACCTTTTTTTTTCTAGACCATGCAGGCATGATTTTTTCCTATGAAACTTCTTTTGAATTCTTTACTGCTATAAGTATGGCTTTGAGGGGAAAAGTGTTTTTCAGCATTTCAGTGTATTTGCTGCATGACTGATGCAGCCTGATATGACTTATCACAACATGACTTGTCATCAGAAAAAAGCTGAGAAAACAAAAGTAAGTAAGTTCCTGGAAGCTAATGCAGAGAAAAGCAGTGTTAAGGGCAGAGCAAGAAAAATGCATGCTTTTAAGAATGGCTTCTATCTTCTCGTCTTATTCCCTTTCCACTTAAAGAAAAAAAACTGGCTAAAAGGACCTTGGCAAGTAGTAAACTTTTAAATAAGATCCTGGATTTGGAGGTTGTTTTCTAGTGATCAGGCAAAGGAAAAAAAAAACTAGAGGATATTGCTTTGGCTCTTTTTTGTGGGGGCATTAATCTCTTAATAGGAGGGGAAGGCTAATAGCAAAGTACCTGTGAAGGTTATAGATTTTAAATGCTGTTGTAGTCTTAGTCATCATTTGCAGTAATTTGAAGGTTGGAAGCATTCATTTGCCGTAGCCTAGCCTTTCAAGATTGTGTTATTAGCATTGCTTTTTTTAATTTTTATTGTTATAATTCATTTGCTAGGTTTCTGTTCTTGTGACTGTTCTTCTCCAACTCATAAACTTTGTGGAAGTCAAAAATAAAGCAGAAATCAGAATATATTCTCTGTAGTCAAATAGAAGTATTTGATCATTTTATACATATTTAAGCATGTAAATACACTGAGGAGCATAATTAGTTTACTGAGGTTGTACTGCTAAACTCTTGCATGGCGAGATGAGAAGACAGTGATAAAAGGATTGCTAACTGGTATCTATAATTAGTTGAGTTCTGTATTTAACTTGGTAAGAGTAAGTTTATCTGAGTACTAATTGTACTGGAAAAAAATTTGGAGCATTTTTGAAGTTATTTCAAGGCCTCCCAAGTGTTTAAGGAGAGAAAGTTTAATCCAGTCACAACCTATGACATCTGTTTTCATGTTTCAAAACATAGCCTGTGCCCTAGCCCTTAGTATTCAATACAATTTTTGCTGGCTTTCTGCTTTTAACGTCACAATCAAAAGTGGGAACTAAGGTAGGCTACTAGTACAAGGGACCACTAACAGTAGACTGATATGTAACAGCATGACTTCAAAGTGAGTGCTATATTATTCTAGCAAGTTACTTTCAGTTCAGGATGGAAAATAGAGTATGGGGAGAGACACAATGAGTATCCAAGTCTACCAGCAGCAAAAAAGCAAACTGCTTGAAAGGAAACCTAAAGAGATGTAGCGGGAGTTCAGTAACCAACACTATTATATCTGTGGCGTATGATCTTATTTTGTGGATCATACAGTGTGAATATATAAAATTTCTCTTCCTTCCAAGAGACAATGGACACAGGGGACAAATGACCCCTCTAATGACCTCTAGAGGTCACTTCCAACCTCCACCATTCTGTCATTCTGTGACTACATTAACATTTGTGGTCATTGGATCCTGAGAGAAGCGAGTATTTGAAATTAAATTTTGTTTGCTTTTTTTTGGTATTTTTTTGAACTTTACTAGCATGAATTTAAAAAGAAAATTTTTTTTTTTTTTGCATATCACTCACCAGCATTTTCTAATTATATATTTAACTGTAAACTGTATAATCATATAATATTTCTTAGTTGCCATTCAATTACAGGGGAAGAACAACAGGAAACTTAAGGCATAGCTTACCAAAAGTGCCTATATTAGAAATATTTTTCAGTTCAATTTCCTTTCTGTGCTGTAATTTATATGTGTTATTTACTAGTTAGGGTAATCAAAAGAAATTGGCTTAATATTATTTTATAATCCTTTCTCAAATAATTCAAAGTGACTTAATATCCTAAAGGTATGTGACTCATCAGGAAAAATTAAGAGTCACCTCTTCCAACGGATGTGATTCTTGTTCTGTAAGCGTATCTTCTGTTAGTGAAAGCTGCCAGCTGCCTACCATTTTTTAAGGAGTTCTAGTGCATTATTGGCTAATAATTGCCTTGAAGCTTTAAATAGATTGCGAGTTATTAAGGTTAAATCTCAGACTGATATTACAGACGGGTCCTTTACTTACATACTGCAAACGCTGAATGTCAGCTCTAGAAATCTTATTGAACTGTATAAGTAAAACAGGATGCATTTGAGATAACATTTAGCCAATCTTCTGTAAATGACATGGAAAATGTACCTAACTCAAATTTAGGTATAAGGTGTTATTGTCAATAACTTCTGAATTGGGAAGGTGAAATGAATTTCATACTGATGTCATGTGGGTGTATTTTTTCATTGCTTATTAGAAGCCTGGAGAGAAGTCTCCCACTGTGGATGTATCAGAGCATGCTAAAAAAACGCCATTGATTTGTTTGTGTTTCCAGTATTATAGTAGAGTTTGGGGGCTTTTTGCAGCTGGAAGATATGTTTTATTTTGGCTGTGTTGCTGCTTGTTTGGTAGTTGGCATCTCAGAAAGTTCAGGCAGTTACTCTTCACCCTTATGAACGTGTTCCCTTCTGAGCTCTCTATGACTTCCCAGCATGGTTGTAGCCAGCTTAATTTGGTTCTGTGAAATAAGCATCAGCAACATGTCAAGCCAGTGACTCCTGAAGAAAAATACTTTTAAAAACCCTATTAAAAAACATAAACCTATAAAAATGTGTCACCTAGAAATATTTATTTTTCAAGTATTTTGAAATGTGATTGTTCTTTTTCAGATTGTGTTTTGGCTCTGTGCAGAATATATGTGTGGAAAATAGCTTTTTTTTTCCCCAAAGGTTTCATCTAACTTGAGGCGGGGATAGAAAAAGAAAGGGGAAATGGAAGAACATGACTAAAATGCAAACACAGCTTTGAAAACAGCTTTAGTGGTTTTACTGGTCCAAGTGTTTTTGCAGAGGTAAGCCTCCCTTTTCTTGTCTAGAATTAATACGTGTTATCACATGGCTGGCATCTCTTGTTTCCTCAGTTACCCTTCCTCCCATCTTCCCTGAAAGTGGAGAAGAAACATTTAGTCAGGAAATACTTTTCAGCCTGCTGAAGTAGTTTCACAATTTTAATATTGTAATGTGGTGTTTGAAAGCTCAGTTTAGACACCATCTGCAAGTATATAATTTATTTTCAGACAATGTAGATAAATACTCATAGAAGCTACCTATCTTACTCATTTAAACGACCATCTTAGGCTTATCACTTCCTTATTTCCATCCTTGTTTTCTTTCATGTCTGCGTGTCGATTGGACAATTTGGGAAATGCAAGATCTCCTGGGAGCCAACATGCAACTTTTTTTTTAACATGACTGACAGTGGGATTAGTGAATCCACCTGTGGTATGTAGAGATGATTGAGTCCTACCTGTTGCAAGTTCCTCTAACAAGATTATGGGAACCTATTTGTGATCATGGAGTTCCCTTTTTCTGTTAAACTGTCATTAATTTTTTCTGTGCTAAATTTCATTTAAATACAGTAAAAAGTGGAAGTCTGAAAAATGCTCCACTTCTGCATTATTCAGTAAAAGCTAAATTAATTGTGATAGTTAAAAGCATTTGTCTTGAGGCAGAGATCCTTATGCATAGCATTCTGAGAGCAAGATTTCCGTACTCACAATATCCAAGGTGAGTAGTTAGGCCTAAAGAAACAGAGCGTTATTTGACAGGAGGAGAAAAAGGAATCAATTTGGAACACTTTGTGTAATCCCCAAAGGCAAAGCTGCTGTCTTCCAGAAAGCACTGAATATGAGTCCTGGCTATGTTTTCCTGCTCTCCTTGTGGGACTCGCTGAGGTAGGCAGCTCTACAACGTATTTCTTCTGCATCCTGTGTGTGTTGTCTAAGCTTAACTGATGAACAGCATGACCTGATGCTCATAAAAACAGTATTTAGGTTTTCTAGGAATTAAGTTGTCCCATCCATAGGGAACTTCCTGTCTGCTGTTGGAGATGATGGTGTTGGGTCAGGCTGGTGTTCCTGAGTCCGTCCTCTGCCTCTTATGTGCCTGGCTTGGCAGTGCCCTTCAACAGCCCTGGTGGAGTTTGTTCATTTGGAATGGGTGCGATGACATACCCAATCTGTAGGAAATTGCATAGGGGGCTTCCTGTGTGGAATTTCTGCTGTGCAAATCAATGAAAAGAGCAGAGAGACCTTGCACAACTCATGTCCTGGTGGGTTCCCAGGTCTCCTGGGTTGCCTGCGCTTTTCTCAACACAATTGCGAACGTTATAGTTTTGCATCTTCACAGTGTAAGTGGTTTTGGCAGAAATACTCCAAACATTAGGAAACATGCACATAAGCTTCTGCTTAGCCTTCAGTTTACTCCCGGGGCCAGGCAGAGCACTTTGTTGAGAGACTTTACCCAAAACTGCTGCTCTTCACAGAGCTCTGGGTTTGCCTGAAGTCCTGGCAACCACTTCCTGCTCAGCTCTAGTGATGAGTTATAAACAAGGAGGAGCATGTTGTGGTATCATTCATGGAATGCTGTTTTGGGGCGGGGGGTAGGTGTGGGGTTGATTCTTTTAGCAAATGAAGTAGAATGAAAATGACAAAAGTTGCAGATGATATCACAGAGTATGTGTGAGCAGGATGGTGGTGAAGGAAAATGTGCTTACGCATATTTCTCTTTCACAAATATGACTAGAGGCAGGTTAGCAGATACAAACTGAAGGACATCTGTCTGTGCTGTCCGTGTGTGCCTTTCTATTTAATCTCTTTGCAGAGTATTGCAGATGTTCAGTGCTTGATTTAGAAGTTTAGAGAGCAAAAGGATAGCAGCAATAATTAAAAAGGATTTATCTTCTGTTTTTATTTCTTCATTTCCTTCCCTTGACCTTATGTCAAGGATGCTGAATACCTTTAGTTTCCTATCAAGTAAAAGGGAGGCATCCTCCGGATGCTCAGTGTTTCTCAAAGCTAGCTATGTGTGATTTGCCTTCCTTTTTTTTTATCACATTCATGGTGGTGGTTTCTGAGATAGAAATATTAATAGTCATTTTGGAATATAAATTATTTGTCCTTAGGTTAATAAGCATTTTAGGCCTAGTGTCCTGGTGTATTTGACCAAAGGTATTGAGTAAAAAAAGATATTTTAATGCCTGAATGCCTGGAGACTAGTTTTGTTGTGGGGTATTTTCTTTTTAAGGTTTGGGAAATTTGAGATGGCTTTCAGTGAGTTGCCTTTACATCATTGTCAGCCTTATCATATTTTAGCAAAACCTGTTTGTTCTTTAAAAAAATAAAAATTAAACAAAATAAATTTGCTCATCTTACTTCAGAGAATGACCTTTACCTTAATTAGACGTCAAAAGGTATAAAACTACAGAACCTAGATAAAGTAACCTTTAACTCCTTCACTTCCCTATTCTTTTCTTTGACCATGAAAAAGAAAAAGACTAATTTACCTTAAAATTTTAATTTGCAGGACTTCACCTGTGTACCAAATACCTAACGTGTTCAAGTATGGGTCAATACAATCTAAAATTCACAGTTATTTAGAGATCAGAAGTGTTCTGAAATCTGTACAATGTGTGAGAAAATCCTTCTTCTTTTTGTAGACTTCATGCTAGGGGGAAGAACTGATGGGCTCCATTGGTCCCAAAGACTGTCTGTGGGCCAGGGTGATGGGAACAGCTTAATGGAGGGACTAGTTTGCCACTTGCCAGTTGGCTGCATGTTGAAGGTGAAACAAGAAGCATCTCAACAGAGGGGCTTCCTGAGTGGAAAAGACATTTTTAATCCCTGACTGTGGTGGGTTGACCTTAGCTGGCCATTAGGTGCCCACCAAGTGGCTCTAGCACTTCTCCTTCTCAACAGGACACGGAGGAAATACAATGAAAAGTTTGTGGATTGAGATAGGGACAGGGAGATCACTCAGCAATTATCATCAGGTACAGACTGCTCCAGTGCGGGTCCCCCATGGTGTCACAGGTCCTTCCAGAAAATCTGCTTCTGCGTGGGCTGTCCATGGGGTCACAGCTTCCTTCAAGGCACATCGACCTGCTCTGTCGTGGTGTCCCCCACGAGTTACAGGGTGGATGTCTGCTCTGGTGTGGTCCTCCATGGGCTGAAGGGGGACAGCCTGCTTCACCATGGTCTTCTTGAACTGCAGTAGAATCTCCGCTCTGGGGCCTGCAGAACCTCCTCCTCCTCATTTCACCAACCTTTGTGTCTGCAGGGCTGTTTCTCTCCCATTTTCTTATTCTTCCCTCCCAGCTTCGGTTGCGCTATGTTTTTTACTCCTTCTTAAATATGTTATCACAGAGGCGTTACCAATGTTGCTGATGGACTCAGCTTTGGCCAGTGGTGGGCCTGGCTTGGAGCCAGCTGGAACTGGCTCTGTCCAACTTGGGGGCAACTTCTGGCATCTGCTCACAGAAACCACCCCTGCAGCCACGCTGTTACCAAAATGTTGCCCGATACACTGACAAAATGCATCACAAAACTAATGAAGCTTCCTTTTTGGTAGCAAGTTGGTTGTTTAGAGCATCCTTTACACTGTGACTCAGTGGGGAAATAAGCATTTTGGTTTATGGTATGAGAGCAAAATTCTACTTTGGAAAATACACATGCCAATTAGATACTAAAATTTTCCTTTGTCATTTTTTTTATTTATTTTAAAAGTTTATTCTAAAACTATTCTATTGTTTTTAAAAAATCCACAATTTCAATTTTCTGTCTTGCAAACGAAATAATTCAGGTGACATTTGGTAGATTTTAATTGTTTGGCAAGGAGGACACTAGGGCTGCCGAACCTGGGAGCTTATTAAATCATTATTTGTAACACTTTCAACACAGGGTAATTAATGTTTTGGTGGAGAAGAACTCTTCTGCAGACTAGTAAACTGTCAGTATATATGTTAATACAAGTTTAAAGCCATGACAATTCATGTAAATTCTTATACAGAAGAGGCTGTGTGAGAGGTTGATACATCTTCCTTCCACAACTTGTTCATGGAGCGGATCTGCTGAATGCTAGTACGCAGTGTGGGTATGCGCAAGAATGGTCCGTGCACTCTCGTAAGTAAAGCAGTCATCTTGTCATTTAGCAGAACTAATGAGATTTTTCATGACCGACCCCTTTTTCTCTTGTCATACACAAATGCTAATACAGCTAGTTTCCAGCCATTTTCAGATTTCAGTTGGATCTAGCAACAGCAATTAGCTAGCTTTATATATAGCAAAACTACAGCTGTGTTAACAATGAAAAGTTAGTGCAAGTATAGGTGGGAAAGATTATAGTGAATTTTTAAGAGACGAGGGGGAGAGTAAAATGTCCTGGAAGAAAAGAGGAAACTCTTTTGCTGTTTTACAGCACTGCACATTCTAGAGGATCCCCCAAAGTCTTACATGGAAAGTTTTTTGTGGGAAACCCTGGGACTTGTCTATGGTGACAGTGTCACTCATTCTGTACCACCTGTTGTGAGTGAGGAGTTTAGTATTCAAACTGCAGGTTATTAAGAAGATATTTTTAATAAGTGACCGGACTTTCTTTGGGTTTTTTCGCAACCTGCGTATCCTTATTAGAAGGTAACCATAAGTTGAAGTTTGCTTACCTCATGCTCTGGTTTTCTTCTTCAGCCAGCTTTTTTCTCTCCTAGTTCTAAAATGGTTACAGACTTCATAATTATTTTTTTTTTTAAATAGGAGGTGAGGTCTGTAAATAAGTTAAGTACTATTTTTTTCTTCTGGAAAGATAGTATGGTGTCAGTTTAGTGGTTTGGTAATATAAATAGGCAAACCAAAATGCTATTTGCAAAATATTTTAAATTCTTTCTGTTCAGGGTTTATTTGACACCCATAATACAGATCCAACTTTGCAGATAGATTCCAGTACTTACCACCCCTCTTACTCAGCACATATATTTGTGAATTAATTTCATTACTGTTTCTTACTTTTTATGTCGTTTAGCATGTTACATTCTTTAGAAAAATCTGTAAACAAAAACATTTTGTTGGAGTATTTGTGTGAAAAGCTGAAGCGTCAAGTCTTTTTAGTGAAGTATTCAGTCCCATTTGTTTTTTATCAGGCAAGACAGTGGGAAGCTTGGCAAACAAGCATAACTTAATTTGCTTTCCAAGATGTGAATGCCTCTTGAAGTGAAAAGACCCACTCTGTTGCAAATCTAAAATTAGATTACATATAATATATTCAAAGCTGACAAAATTGCTCCATGATGAGTGTCATTTTGTTGATATGAAACTTATTTTTAAATCCTTTTTATGTGGGCTTTTTTGTTTAAGATGGGGTTGTATACTTCAGACCTCGGAGTCCTGTTCTCTGGTGGATTTATATGTCTTTTTATCTTAAAATAAAAGGGAAGGAAAGCGAGGAAGTGACTGGAAAACTTGATGCACGTTCCAATATGTGCAAATTGCGGGATTCTTGACACAGCTTCCACAGCCTTAACCCATGATGATATTCAAACCTAGCAATGGATGAAAGAAATTGCAGAGAGAGCTTCCTGCCTAAACCAGGCTTTTCTGCAGTGAGTCTGCTCCATGTCAAACCACATGGAAAATTTTTACTGATACTTGTATTTTATTTTTACCTCTCCTTTGTTTCAGGTTGGCTCATGTGGCACTAGAGACTTGGAAAAGCTGAGTCTCAAAGGACATGTTAACTGTGATGCAGGTGCCACAGGAACAAGGTCAAACCAAGTCTGGGCTGAAACAGGAAGAGCTACGTGATGCTGCACCACTTAGTGCATCTTGTTGGCTTGCTTCTGAGCCTTCTGGGAATTTTCCAAACAAGAGGTAGCAGCTCTGTGGGATGGATCTCTGACATTGCTGATTTAAGCAAAATGTTGCAGTTCAAGATAACCATATCTTGCATTCTCTGCACTGCACTAAAGTATAGTTTACTGAGATTGAAAGCAGTAAACTCACTGAGTTCGGTAGCAGTTGAAAAAAGGATACTTCTGGTGGGAGTGCACCCTAATTCAAGCATGGCTATATGATGCTTACTCCAGACTCACTATTTGTGGCAAAAGAAAATGAAATACAAACATGCCATGTGGGTGATTTCACACCTACCCGTAACATCTTTTTAGATATCTCTTCCACAATATACTTCCTTCCTGTTGATTCATCTTCCTGGCAGTTAGTTTACTGTTTCATAAAGATCCACACTGCGAGCATTATTCCACTTAGCAGTGGTAAAAGACAAAGAAATTAAAAATGAAAAGGTATAGTATCTTGCAAGTTCCTCACTTATTCTTTGTCTTCAGCAGGTACTGGTTTTGCTCATGACCTTCTTGCTTATAATCTGATTTCCTTTTACCCTTATATCATTTATCTTGTTTTAAGTCTTCATTTGACAACTTGTCTTTCCCTAGATGGTTCCCCTCGTACCTTTTTGGTATGCTGAGGCAGATGTCTGAATGGATTACCCATTCCACAGTTTGAGCATGAGATTGGTTTAGGGACAGAAAGTGGGTCATGTCAGGCTAGCCTGAAAATTATAGTAAGGATTTAGATGACCTGCTTTACCCAGTGTTTTGTTTTTGATTGTGATTTACTAAAATAATTTTAAAAACAGATCCTACTCAATTTCACCTTTTCTTTAAATGATACCTTTGCCAAGACAAGTATCAAGATGAATATTTTTGTATATCCCCCGCAATTTATTAAGGAAGTGAATCAGATATCTTTTCAGATCTTAGAGTGATTCTCTTACTTTAATGGCTTATCTTTAATATGTATATTAAAAGGTGGACTTTCAGTGGGGAAAAAGTTCTCGTCCACTTGCAAGTGTATCTGTTTTTATCTGGGACAGCAGCGGTGGCACACAGGGTAGCACAGCAGTTACACAACCTAGCACAGCAGATAGACTTAGAGCTGTAGCTTGCAGAGCAGACGTTCCTCATTTACTAGTAGTGGAGTACCTAAATTCTATCATGAATTACTTTTCCATATTTACTTTAAATACATAAAAGTATGGATTGCACTTACTACCTAAATATAATCATAAACCAAGCCTCAGTGAACAGAATTGCCCATGTAATGTATATGGAATATACAGTTTGTATAATTACTCCATATATGCTGATAAGGTATTGACTTATAAATCAACTAATACAGATTTACAAGACTTTGTCTCAGAGATGTTATACAAACAAAACAATTAGATAAATGCTTGGCCTGTGTTAGTCATTGTTAAATTTTATATTAGTATAAAACCATCTACATAAAATTTATTCAGGTAAAATCTTTGTATTATGTCAGATAATTATATGCACACACATATGCATAAGGCACTAAGTTCTGCCTGAAGTAATTGTATTTCCATAGCTTGTTAGTTTTCTTGTTCTTGTCAGAAAGCAGCTTGGCAAATAATTTATTAGTAATTATATTGAGGCATAAAACTAAGTTGACTGTGCACTACCTGAGCACCTAAAACCCACTAGGTAAAGGAGAGTATGTTTATGCACCTTATGGGTTGTATACACAGGCTGTGAGGTTCGAAATACTAACACGATATAATTATAATAGAAAAAAGTTACTAATGCATAGCTGTGTTAGAATGCATTGCATGACTATAAACCTTTGGCTTCTTAGAGTTGGATCAGTCAGGGAATTTCTGTCATGCAGGTTCATGCAAAAGTCTCAGAAGAGTGAATAAAGTGCTTGCTCTGTCACTTGCTTTGCACTTTAAAAAAAAAAACAACAGTTAACAAGAATGACAGAATTTTTAAAATATTGATTTCAGTTTAGGTGAAAGGCAGGACGTCGCTGTCAACCTGTCGGTGCTTAAACTGGATATAAAAGAAGGCATTTGAAACTCAACTGTTTTAAGAATTAACAGCACACCAGTGCTAGTTCCCTCATTTTTCTGCTCCACAAAGTGTAATGTAAGTTCTATTTATATTTGATAACAGGGAGTTGTGACCTTTAGAAAACCTGAGTTCAAGAAGGATGAAAGCTGGTATTAAAACAGGAAGATTTGTTGCAAATACTGGAATAAAGGCATACGCTTTGAAAGCTGATGTTTACATTAAAAAGCAAAATGTTACGCTGATGCTTATATGATAATTAATTAACATCATGCCAGGAGTAATCATAATCCAAATGACTTGTATGTTTCCTTTCTAACTGCTGTATTCTTTTCTTTTTAGTATTTGGTGACTTTCGTCTAGCCTACAGCCTTTCTGAAGATATTTTTGGTGCAATACTTGATTAAAATAGATCAATCTTTTTTGTAGAATCCCCTTTAGATTTGTGTATTTTTTTCCTTTTCCACACCTCCACAGAGACTTTCTATAAGTTATCTCAAGACCAAGTCAATAGCATTGTAAGACTTTTTTTTCTTTTATTTTTGAAGCTGCTTGTGACATACTAGATGTAATCCAAAGTGTATGTAAGTAGAGCTGATTTAAGGAGGGTAATGGCATGCAGTCAGGTCTTCCTTGACATTAGCACATTGTTTTATTGCAAAATGGAGTGCAGTGTAGAGATTTCTGAGGCAGTAGAAACTCTAAATAATTATAACCCTCAGTTCAGTACCACAGGAGAAATATTCCTCCTAGACGAAACTCTTCATGTAATCATAAAATGCATCTGAATTTTATTTTATTTTTTTTTAATTTAAAATGATGGGGTCATGCTTTCAGAGGTGGCATACTATTTTGTAAACTGCATTGGTACTTCAGTGCCACAGTGATAAGTTTTTATCCAGAGGGTAAAATGAAAATAGTCTGGGCATCACGGTTTACAGTTGAGATCCAGTATTTGTAAGGAAAGTCATTGATGTGGTTGTTCTTCCTACTGCTCAAGGCATGAAAACATGTCAGTGAAGCTTCTCTGTCTTGCCAGCACTGATACAGGAATCGCAAACACAGCACAACTCCATTGGGGAAGAAGCTTGGGAGGTGCCTGGTACAAGGAGTTGCACACAGCAGGGTCAGCCATAGGGTCACACCAGGCTGCTCAGGGTTTCCTCCTGTCGGGGCCTGAGACCCCCCCAAGGATGCACAGCCCCCAGGCAGCCTGTGCCACCACTTACCTGTCCTCCTGGGGAAAGGTTTTCTCACAGCCAGTGCTGGCCTGTCATGTCCCAAGTCCTGCAGGTTGTTGATGTGGCCTGTATTGTAAATGAAAAACATAGTCTGGCAACAATAATGAAAATCCAGCATTTATATTACCAAACCCAGGCTATTATTAACTGGACCCAATGCATTGAATGTATTCAACAAAAGTGTTTCTTTCTGCATTGACATCCACTTCTATGCATGCATCATTCTCTGTAGTGATACTGATGATATAACTGCAATACTTACAGGGTCACTGTTTCATACAGTGAAAACATCACAGCTTGATCTGAGCATTAACTACATCTAGCAACAGGATTTGACAATGCAAGTAGGATTCTTAGATGTGTTAAGAGGAGGTTTGAAACTAAAAAATGTGGAAGGGGTATGTTAGAAATTATTCATTTGGAACACCATGTCCAATTTTAGGCTGCTTTTTAAGAGGGGAAAAAATAACAGACTTAATAGGATCAGGTAAGGTAGATTAGGATGGCTACTTCATGGTGAGATTTACTGCATATGAAAGTGGAGATACAAATAAATGAAAAAAAAATCAGAATTTGCGTAAAGCATTCAAATTGTAAATGCTTATGAAAATGAATGGCTTCTTTTTCTTCTGTTGTATAAAGAACTGAAATTATTACGGACTAGAACTGTTTATCTGTACTCCTGGTCTGTAACAGCCTCTGCCGCAGTGGGTCACTGAGAAATGGTTAACAGATGGTTATTTTCAGTCTTAACTTGAGTGACTAGTTGCTCAAGTTTAAAACAACTAGGTTTATCAGTTTCTATGATTAATGTCATAAACTGAAGACTGTGGGGCACTCTGAAAAGTTGAGGTGCTCTAAAGATACAATTTTCCTCTTCTATTTGTCTGGAGTTCTTCAAAACCTGTGTCTGAGAGCAGAGTATCAGGTAAAACAGTACGAGCAAGTGTGGCAAGCGCAATGCACTGTAGAAGGGTAG
This sequence comes from Burhinus oedicnemus, assembly GCA_008921705.1. Taxonomy (NCBI): domain Eukaryota; kingdom Metazoa; phylum Chordata; class Aves; order Charadriiformes; family Burhinidae; genus Burhinus; species Burhinus oedicnemus. The sequence continues at coordinate 1,979,478 of VFFE01007696.1, forward strand.
TGTTATAGAGATTAAATCTTTTTTTGTATATTTTGACAACAGTGAAACCACAAATGTAGGTTTTAACCATTATGCCAATTTTAAGCTCGCATTGACCACTTCCTAGACTTGTCAGGGAATCCACTTCTGTGCTATTGGATGTTTTTAAAGCCTGTGAAGTCTGTGAAGTGACTGGGTACTGCCTGTCCCTGCTGCAGCCCCTGGCTATGCCTGAGTGCCTCTGCCTCTCACTTGCAGACCCGTCTGATTGCCCCTTACAGGGTCCCGGGATAACCCATGGGCAAGGAGCTTGGGACGTTGCTCCCAGCAGGGTCAGCCATGGCGTCAGCCCAGGCTGCTCAGGGAGGGAGGGAGCCTGCACAGCCTCCAGGCAGTCTGTGCCACCACTCGCCTCTCCTCCAGGGCAAAGGTTTCCTTACGGCTGGTCCCAGCCTTACCTGTCTCTCACCCTCCTGCCATGCCTCAATGAGAAGAGCCCAGCTCCCTATAAGCCTCTTATAGGCACTGGGGGCTGCTGTTAGGAGCTGCCCCTTCTTCCTGCTGAACCAGCCCTGGTCCTCCAAGCCTCTCCTCACAGACTAAGTGCTCCAGCCGTGACCATGTTGGTGGACCTCTACTGAGCTTATTGTGGTTTATTGATGTTTTCCTCGTGATGGGAGGCCCCAAACAGGACACAGTATCTAGATGTGGTGTAATGAGTGCTGAGTAGAGGCAGGGAAATCCAATCTTTTGATTTACTGGCCATCCTTCTATTGATACATCCCAAGATGCGACTGGCCTTCACTGTCCACTGGTTCAAGCTTCATATCCAAGCCATTGCTGAAGAACAGACTTCCTTAGACTGAAGATTTACTTTTCAGCTGCACAAAGCAGTGGATTTAAGCATTAGGTGTTGTACATCATTTACCAACACAGTGTTGTCTCTAGCTGATAAGAAAAACTATCATAGTGAAAATCACATATTCTGAATACAACCCCCTTGTTCAAGATCATTGTTTCTGTAAGAGTCTCAGAAGTCTATTGGAGTTCGGGGAGGATGTCACTAGAAAGCTTCCCCGTAGCTTGAGTTATTGAAAGTATCAACAGAAAATAAAGAACTCAGATTTGGCAGTCTTGCAAATTTCCAGCCTTTTTGTGCTGATTTGTGCAACTTCTCTTCAGTTTTTCACTTTTGTGATTATTCAAGATCCTCTGCTTTCTGTAGCTGGGTTTTTTGTTTGTTTGTTTGTTTTTAAAGCAGAGACTTGTGATTCCTGCTTTGGGTGCTCTGATTTACAGCTGGTTAATCGGAAAGGTTCAGTACCAGTGTCAGAGAGCTTAGTGGCAACAAAAGAGTAGAAGAAACCTGTGGAGATGCCGTAGCAGAGGTCTGATAGGGAGCCAGATCTGCTGATGGGCCAAAACCACATTTTTTTTTAACTCTGTCTAGTGCCAAGAGTCATTGAATAAAACATCTCAGTAAGCTATGAAACCCATAAGAGCCAGTTAAGAAGTTACTATTTCTATGTTCCAGAAGCTAGCAATAAAAATGCTAAGATAGCCTTTGCTGTCTTTGTTGTTTATTTGAATCTTTAAGATATTTTGTTTTTTGTGGTGTTTCTTCTGAATATTAAGATCCTTCCTCTGAATATTGAATACTAATATATTTAAGTTGTTGGGGTGTTTATTCTGATGGAAGCTGACTACCTTTTCTCTAGTTCTAGGAGGATAATACTTACATTATTCTATGTTTAAAGTTTTTTAGAGTTCAGTTAAACAGATAACAGAACCCTTGGAGTTGGATTCAAAGGGTAAATTAAATGCAAGACTTAAAAAATTGGAATGTAGCTCTGCAGTATTGGCAAATTCTAATGGTTTCATTTTTCTTCTGTTTAATACAGGCTCTACAGCCATGACAGATTTACTAGTTTTGATTTAGTTTCCACAGGTAAAATCGAAATTTTGAACAATTTAGCATGCAGAGCATATTTCTAAATTTAGGCTGCCAGAACCACCATTCCAAACTACCTTTTGTTATTTCTTTTACTGATACTATGATCAAAGTGGTGTAGTATTCTGAACGTTACTGTAATTCACATTAAAGAGACACAAAGGTATATTTTGATATAATTTTATATATAATGCAGTCACCTTTCTCATCTTGTGTTAGCATTCCCTGATATTTTAGAAAATGCAGCATTATTTAAATGCAGATTGGTGTGTCTGGTCTGCTCATTGTTTGTTCAAAGGCAATGCACAACTGAGTTACCTGTTTATAAACTAGTTTCAGTATTTCCGTGTTCCATTTTCGTATTCAATTCCATTTCAGTATTTCCATGTTTTTTAACTTTATTATGAATTTTAAACCAGAAAGTGAAGTATTGGGGGTTTTTAAATGTAGTAAAAGATACCTAAATTCGTTTCTGTAAACTGGAGAAGGCTGCCCTTGAGTAATTTTCAGGTAATTTTCATGTTGTGACTGCTTTAAGTAAAAACAAACAAGCATATTTTATCTTAAAATTATTTAATATACATATTTATAGCAATAGTTGTTCGTATGGATCATTTATAATCAGTTTGGAGGGGGACGGTGATGCATAAAGTGTATTTATATCACATTGCAGTATTACCATTTACAAAAGTGTTTCATTTACAAAGTAGAACATAATGGGTATTTTGAAGCTCTGATGCTTTTCCTGTGTTCGTAATCCTGATTAAAGCAACATAAGTAGGAATTGACACAGGCTGGTGATGTCCGTTATGCCAGTAATCCATGGTTTAAGGGTCTCTAAGACGTTGTGCACGTTGGTATGCGGGAAGTTAGTAGTTGAACCATCATGTACTGGTCTGCTGATAGATTTTATTTTGCCGGTTCCTGCTAAGTGTATGTTTTGTATCCACGGGGGAAAAAGTTTTACAGGATGATTGAAAAATTATTGTCTATAAGCAAAGCCTCTGTAAGTAACTGAAAAAAAATGCAGGTAAATAATCTGTTAGGTATTTTGAAAGCATTAAATAAGTGTGTATGGTTTATTAAGAAATTATTTTATTTTGCAAGAAATAAAGCTTTTATATTGATTAATAGACTAACAAAAATAATTGGCAAACACCTATTAAGATTACCTCAAACTGTTGTAATATCTAAGCACAACAAAATGAGGGGAGGACTGTGTGAAAGTTTATCTTAATTTTTGTTAGTATTTGTAATCCCTGTAACTTTAGAACAACTAAAGGGACATGAAGGGACATGGTTTAAATGTAAACCATAGCATTTACTCCTGTAATGAGCAGATTGCACTTTTAAGTTAGATAATGTATCGACATCCGTGTAACTGATTGTTAAGTGCTGTTTGGAAAAAATCTAAGTGCTGCCATTTGTGCTAATCATCTCTTGCAGATACAAAATTCAAAAAATATTTAAAATACTGATTGCACTAAGTGATACAGTAGGAGATAGTTGCTGAGTTATTTGGAAATGTCAGGCTTGCATTAACATACATGTGTTTTTAAGGCAATTTTGTGACAATTTCAGTCTTAAGACTTGAGTTCCTTGGGCGGTTTAAAGAAAAAAAAACACTTGAAAAAAGATCAGGTGGATTGATTAAATCTCAGTTTATGGGCTTATCTTTGCCACATACTTTGAGCAGTTTTGTGATCCTTGTCAAACAAGAATCTTCATGACTGAAATTTGAAGAGCATCTGTCACAGACAGCAAAGCCTGAGAAATACTTCAGTATAGCAGACACAAAGATTTAGGGAAGATGTAGTGGGAGATTTTGACTAAACCTTTGTGATATATGTGCACTAGTTATGGGAAAGTAGGAAGCTGTTTGATATAAATGATGAGTTGGACATAGGCATTTCAGTGTTTTATATGCCACCATCTAAAGCCATAAAAGGCAAAACTGTGGTTTGCATGTTTTATGGGCATCTGCTGATTCTGTGGTTTTACGTGACTTCCTAGTACCTGGGCATCTCAGTAGCTTCAATGTCTGAAAAAAAGGTCTGTGAGTTTTCAGATGTGGTGTACATTGTTGTCTGTAGTTGATCGAGCATGAGTTTTGCTGTGGATCAGCATCTAGATCTGCATCTGGATCAATACATACATATATGTCTAAACAGTGTAATTCAGGAATACTTCTGGTTTTCAAGGTCATGGTAAGCATGTTAGCAGTGTTTCAGTTCCCCAGCAGAGTGGGAACAGGGTGCATGCTGCTCCTGGAGCCGTTACCCGTGGGAAGGACACCTGCATGCATGGGACAGCCTGCTCTGGCCGTTGAGCATCTGTGGTGGGTAAGGGAAAAGAATCAACATCTTCCAATTCCTTTATGAGTATCTGAACTGACAGAATATTGTTACACTTCAGAATATTAATTGTGAAAATCCATGAGTGGTGTTAAGCTGATTCGTATTGCTGAATTAATAATTTAAATTGCTATTTACCTCACCCCTCTGTTGGTAAGAAAGTACTTACCAGTTTACTTATTTCCACAGCAGCTTCTGTTGTGTGAAATATGTACCCGTACTTTGATGTTGGAGAAATAAAGGGAAGGTGACTGATGTGAAGCTCAGTGAAGTCATTAGGCTGTTCTTGGGGTTTTGGTGACCTAGGCAAGATGACTGTTGCAAAGACAGGATTTAGCTAGATTTCATGTCTCAGTTCTGCTCTTAGCTGTCACTTTCCCATAAAGCAGACAAACGCCTCTGAATGGTGCAAATTCTGCTCTGGATGGCAGACAGGCTCACTGATGTTTTTCCATTTGATGGGACTCCCCAAAGTGAGTAACAGCACCAGATATTTGAGTGCAACAGCTGAGAAATACATCCCTAGAAGCCAGGAATTCAAATAATCCTGTTCAACTCAGAGTCTAGTGAAGTCATAACCAACTTACTGTGTCCACATAATATACAAGGGACTGAGAAAGCAGATCTAAAAGGCTAAAGTAATTTAACTCAACCCCTTCTTCCTTGATCAAGAACTTCATCATTTCACCATAGAGAATTTGTTTCTGGATAGGAGAACTGACCCATTGCCCAGGAGGAGATCTAAAGCAACATGAATTGCTTTGAGAACCTTTTCAGCTTCCACGTGCTTAGCTGATAGAGCCCTAGTATGAACAGATGCTCTAACAGATGTCATACTTCTCAGAAACAAGAAAGTTGATGATTTAAGGGTTTCTTGACTGGCAAATATCACTGCCAGAAGATGTAGAGCATATAATGCAATACTGTGTTACCTGATTGCTGTTTACACCCATCTAGATTGCACTTTCAGATAGGTCATTGCCAGCAAATAGGTGATGGGCATCATTAAAAGGAGGCTAGCAGAAATGAAATGCATGAACACCAAACATAGACTCATTAATTTCCTGATTTCAAGTCTTTATGATGTGTATAAGTCTTTATGATAGTGTATAAAACATCTCCAAAACAAAATTAAGCCCAGGATACGGGCTCTGAAATTCACAGCTGCAGCCAGGCATAGAGGTACTGCAGTTCTTCCAAAAGCTTGGTACTCTCAGTGTGCAACCTAGGCAGTCGTAGTTCCTAATCCCAGCCTGCAGATGTGAATCTCAGTAGTGGTGAATGCCCTTCTCTTAGGCTCCTCTTAGTATTATTTGTGATGCAGAGGCAGTGGGAAAGTTGACCTGTTCTTTCTCATGTAACAACAGGGCATGGTCTTACGGACCCAAAGCACTGCTTGCAAGGAGGAAACATAGTCTGTGGGAGGCAGGTTTTAAATAACTGATTTTTCTGCACTTGAGTCTGCAGAACTGGATTGAAGGGCAATAAGCAACTCTCCATCCTAATTAAACTTCAGAAGAGGGCAAAACTCAAGAGTTAAGGTTGCCACTGAAGTTAGGGTCTTGACTCCTTTTGACCAAATTGAAAACTATCTCAAGCATGATCAGTATAAAATAAACTTGCCTTCCCCCCCCCTCCCCCAAAATGAGAAAGTAGATGTTTCCACTTCATAAATTAAATAGAGCGCAAGACTTAAAGAAACCACATTATATGATAATTGTATCTGTCCTGGTGAGTCACTTGGAGATCCCGCACAGCACAGACTATGGGGGTACCAGGCAGTCCTGCTCTGTTTTATCCATTGGGAAAGGCTGTTATTTTCCATTCTCTCAGCTGGTGGACAAGAAGCTGGAAAATGGACTGTCAGCATAACAGCTAACATTGTAATGGAGTTTTGTTTAATAGAGAGTTTGTGGGGAGTTTGCTGTGGTAGGGTAGGATCTCGGGCTATTGTTTCACTCTGCGAATTTGCTCATAATGACAATCAGTTCATCTGCTGTGGCAGATGTGGACAATGGACAGACAGATCTTTCCAGCTTCAGGGAGGGCTGACTGAAAGGCAGTGTAAGTGATACATAAGACCATAGTGCTTGAAGGGAAAAATTCCTACTGAGCAGCATCTGAAGGGAACAGAGATGGTGGATTTTGTTTTGTATTTATTGAGGACAAATACACCAGTGGAGTGAAACTATCACTCTGATTTACTGAAGAAAGGGCAATTTTCTTTTGAGAGATTATTAACTTTGTTGATAACATTTAGGACTAATGATGTAGATGTTCTAAAGGAAACAAACAAACAAAACCCCTTGATTTGTTTTTACAAACTTGAATTCCTCGTAAAATGTGTAAAATGGTTATTTTAAAATGGTTAAAGCATGAACTCCTGCTTTAAGAGAACTGAGTGACAGTTGAGAACCTTTTTTGTTAGAATAAATGAATGAGTATTTTGTGCTTGTCAGTGAACAAATGCAATGAACATTTAAAGAAATGTCACCATGTTGTATCTTTGCACATTTAACTGATTTCCATGAGTTTAATATAGATTTTTTTAATTGCTGCTTTCTCAAGACAATTCTGCTTTTTAGTACAAGGGCATTAAAGTAAAACCAATCAATTTATTTAATTCTACCAGTCTATTACTCCTGTTCCTAAGAGCCTGCAAATCAAAAGATTTTTTTTTAAAAGAAATATTGTGGAATAAAAGGGCAACTTTACACATTTTCTGGTTCAAAATAATTTGGAATTTTAAAAATGATACACTGATATCACAACCAGGCCATGTGCTTGCTATATTTTAAAAACTGCAGTTCATTTGGTAGGCAACTGATAGGAATTCAGCTGCAGTAGCAAGGTGTTTATTGCTAATAACTGAGCTAATGTCTTCATGTTATTCTTCTACAAGTATAGATATATCTATGTAGAAGATGAAGTGTTTTTCAAAAACAAATTAGTGCATTGTATTTTCCTAATGAATTATGAATGTTGAACTGAGGTTAGCAATTCTTCCTGCAGGTATAAAATGCACTTTTCTGGTAGAACTGGCAACTGCCCTTTCTATATAGCAGAACAGCATTGAAAAATCATACAAACTTACGGGAGCCCTGACTCACTTAGGGTCTCTTCCCCACACAGGATTGAAATATGGATAAAACCGTTACGTGAGTTGCTGGCCAAACCCAAGCCGATCTTGCATCCCTAGCAGAGAATCAGCTGAACTGCAGCTCCATCAGGTGGTCACAAGCAGCACGGATGGGTTTGAGAAGAACTGGGGCAAAATGTAGTTCTTCTGTGATCAGATGCCAAAACAGGACACTAACAAAGGGCAGTCAGAAATAATCATGATGTGGAGGAGATGATACTGGTGTAAATCATAAATCGGATCAGCTAGTTAGAAATACATTTTCCTGGGCTGTTTTTTACATTTTTGCCAGCGTGTCCTGTTTAGTTTTGATTTTATGCTTAGAGATGCTGTTTTTGCCAGCAAATGGCCAATATTTATAGGTAAATCAAGTCTGTGCTGGACATTCGGGCCATCTGTTTTATATATGGAATTTTTACTTTATGATAAGTGAAACAAAAGTGTTTCCATCATTTGTTTAACACTACTCACAGAGGTCTCTCGTGTTTTCCTACCTGTTTTCTCTGAGGCACTCCCTTTCTCTTGGAAACCTTAATTTTCTTTATAATGCAAGGTCGTTGAAATGTATATTCCTTTTTGCATTTGCTGAAAAGTCTAATTTTAAAAAAAAAATTTAATCCTTCTATCCTGGAAACCAAGCTAGCAACTTTCACAAAGCTAATGAAGGGAGGAAATTTCTAATCTTTATCAGCTGCTGGAGTGTGATAATGGACACAACATATGGAATAAGTGATCTTATCCACATTTCACAGCCATTTTCGAAAGCTGTGGGTCTTTTGTATCCCTTCCTGCCAACTTCCTGTCTGTGTCTTCAGGTGCAGAGTACTTAAGAATATAAATCGTGAAGAATAAATGTTAAAGGGAAAGGAGAATGTCAGTGTCAAGGTATTTGCTAGTGCTTCATTGAAGCCCTTCCTAGTTCTAAACCTGCGACATCTAGGAAAAAATGCACATAGTGCATGCATGCATCTGAGGTGTGGCTTTAGCTGGAACAATATAGTTAGTTATCTATACCAAGAGGCATATTTACTCTTCCTGGTAGACTGGCTAAAGGAGATTGAAACAGCTGAAGGTACCTTGGCAGAGAAGGGAAGAAAGCTGAGGAGAAAAGCTGCTTGCTCAAGCCAGGAGAGAAGGGGTTTGGCTCTTTATTTTTAGCACAGGAGGAAAACTGCTGTCTGTCACTGCCTCACTTCAACCTGATTGAGCAAATTGTCCCAGATAAGTAAACCCTTGCACAGCTATAGGCATCCTAGTGGTCTGTATTGAATAGGATTTAAAGATGAAGAATTAAAAATGTTTTATATCTTGCTCAAATTAACACCAATAGTCAAGATGAATCAAATTCTATTACAGTAAAACTTACAGAGAAAACATCATTTAGAATTTAGGCTTCAGTTTTCATAGATGGCAGATACTTAATATTTGGAAGATGGAAGATGCTCAATATTTGATTTCTACCTTTAAGAAGAAATAATTTGAGATTCTCAATTTGATGTAAGAGAAGGAGGGGAGAGGTTTATGTGCACTAATCTATATTTCTCTTTGTATACATGACATCATGATTCACTTCTGTTGTTCTTTGGTGCTTTCAATTAACCTTTTAGTCAACCTGGTTCTGTTCAAAGAGCATTGGTATTATCGGTCTTTTGATAAAGGAAGGGAAAAAAAGATGCTTCACAGACTATGACTTGAAAAGGTGGCTCAGTTAATTTTGACAATGAATTTGATACTGTCCATAAACTTATCAATTTTTCTTTAGAAAGTTGATTTACCTCTTTTCTATTTGGTGGTATGCCCATCTAAACACATTCCACTGTTTGTGATTTTTAAATGAAAATTTGAAGTTGTTTTTTACATTTTATTGTCTCTCAAGATGTTCTGCCTATGTATGCGAGCATTCATCTTTGTAGATGTGGTATAAATGCAACTTCAATGCTTAAGGATGTAGCCACTAAAGATGTCACAGAGGTAGAGACCTGTGTGTACCATGGGCGCTGTATGAGGTCTGGAAACAATTTATTTGTGTTCATCTGACTGTTGCTGAAGTGATCTCAGCTTTTGTCATGTCGTGTGAAGAAGCAGGGCTCGTACATGTGCAAGGAGCGTCAGGATCTGGATGCTCTGCACTGCTGCACAGTGTGGATAGGAAGCTGCTGCAACACAGAAGAAATCACAGACCTGAGTACTTAAGCTCCCTGTGTAACAATTCCGGAGATTTAGGTACATTTAACTAGCAATTGCAGCAATCAACAGACAAGACAGGGCAGCTGAACTGGTCAGGAGAGAATGCTTTTGACTCTGTGTGTGTTTTAATCTTGCCTCCGATCACAGGTTGGATGTCCAGCTCCTTCCTGGTGTGAGTGCTTCCTTTCATAAACAGCAGAGGCATCACTTTGCTATAGAAAATGTCAGGAAGTGTATGGGAGGTGGTATCTAAAAATAACAGTGATAATTGCTTTCTGCTGGTGGGAGATTTTATTTTGGAACACAGTGAAAGGAAGAAAGAATGGAAAGACTGCAGCCAAGGGAAACTGCAGCAGGCTTTAGCCTCCATTTGGTGTTACCTCTTAGTTATTGGAGATATTTTCAATGCTGTCTGCTTATGTTCATACTTGATGTAAAATTTCTTAGCACTGATAGCTGACCAGCCTCTGATGAGACATTTGTTCCATTCTTTGTTGGAATCACCACTCCCCTTGGCCGTTGAGCTAGAGCCGGTTGGCAGGGAAGCAGCTTGCTCTCGGGTGCTGAGCAATGTTCAGTGCAAAAACCCCGAACAGTACTGGGGAATTGGGGTAGGTTTATTGGAAATGTTGCGGGGAGCGGGGGGAGCGTAGGTGGAAAACTGGTAGATCAGGAGATGCGTGTCCCGTTTTAGTCTGCAGGATTACAGGACTAATCTGCACTGCCGCAGTGCTAGGAATAGACAAGATTACAGACAGTGAGTTGCATGTCTGTTGATGTTTAGGGAACATTGAAATAGCAAAGCATTTCTTTTTGTATTGCTGAAGATAAGTATCTGTTACTGTGCTTCTTTTTCTTAGTCCTTATTCTTAATACCTTTAAGATGTTGCAAATCTGCATATTTATCAGTATCAAACTGTATTTACCGAAAGTACATGGGCGATCTAGTTCTAGATCTCAAGTTTGTGAGATACAGTTGTTACAACATTTGCCGTACACATACATACCCACAAATTGTTAAAATGCATAGCACAGGTAGCAAGATGCAAAATTGTAGGCTTTTTTGTGTTTTTTTTTTTTTTTAAAAAGAACTTTCTGCTACTCTAAACTGATTTTCTCAGATCCATTCTGCACAAGTAATTAAATAATTTAACTTTCCAATCCTAAAATCAAAAGGGAAATTAAGAGATGATCCTTTCCCCTTTCTATGCTCTAAGGCTGGATCAAAATCATATTTTCTAATCTCAAATTGTGTAGATTACACAAAATTCCCAGTTGATCTGGTCCAGTGTTCCATTGTCCTTCCATTACAAAGTTTTTCTTAATGGAGTCCTGTTTGCTGCATTTTAAACTGGTTACTGTTTCTTTACTTCTTTGGTGTATAGAGCACTAGTTCACTCCAGTTTTCTTTGCAGGGACATCTTGCAGTAATGTTGGAAAACTGTTCTTGAATGTTCTGATCCCTTTTTCTATTTTTCAGTGTACTGTGCTGGGGCTGTGGAAAACTGGTAGGAAAGTCGGTTGTAGAAAAGCAAAAAAAGCATGCAGCAGAAAAGCATAAAGAAGATGGTGAGATAGAGATTACAATTTTACTGGGTTTAGCATAAAGGATTGGTAGCTTGGATGACATCTAGATCAATACTAATTGGAAATCATTATCTGGTGCTTTAGCATGTCATGGTTTCAGCTAGGATGGGGGTTGACTTTCTTGCTAGCAGCTGGTGTAGTGCTGTGTTTTAGATTTGGGATGAGAATAGCATTGGTAGCGCACTGATGGTTTTGGTTGTCACTAAGTAGTCAAAGGCTTTTGTACTTCTTACAGCCCCACTGGCGAGCAGGCTGGGGGAGCACAAGAAGTTGGGAGGGGACACAGCTGGGACAGCTGACCGCAACTGACCAAAGGGATATTCCATACCATAGGACGTCATGCTCAGCATGAAGAGGAAGAAGAAGGAGGGGGGCGACATCCAGGGTTACTGTGTTTGTCTTCCCAAGTAACCATTACACATGACAGAGCCCTGCTTTCCTGGAGATGGCTGAACACCTTCCTGCCGATGGGAAGCAGCGAATGAATTCCTTGTTTTGCTTTGCTTGTGTGTGTGGCTTTTGCTTTACCTATTAAACTGTCTTTATCTCAACCCATGAGGTTTTTTTCACTTTTACTCTTCCCATTCTCTGCTCCATCCCAGCTACGGGGAGTGAGCAAGCAGCTGTGTGGTGCTTCGTTGCTGGCTGGGGTTAAACCATGACAGACTAATGATTTTTGTTCAATTTATTGTGGACAGATGGCCATATCTGAGAATTTGGTCCTTTTTTGGTAAAAAGTTGTTCCCCTTTTGGCGATTTTAATGAAGATAACAAAGAATTGCAGATTAGAGACTGAATTGGCCTCTCCATAGATAAGGATTGAAGTACATTGGCAGTGAAATTTCTAGGGCACATCTTCTGTCTGTGTCGAACTTGTATTGGGCAGAAATACAATATTGTTTCTGGATCTGTCAGTCATGCACCTTTCAGAGGTAAGGAAATGCAAGAGACATTCCTCTGAATTAGGTACTATTCTGACACTCATCCCACTTTTGAAATTTTACTGCTGAGGCAGAAGTGCCATGTTTCTTTTCTAAGATGGAATAGCAAATTTTTCCTTCCTTGTTGCTATGTTGCTTTAAAAAAGCTGGTGAAGGGTCTCAAACACACATCCTATGAGGAGCGTCTGAGGGAACTGGGATTGTTTAGCCTGGAGAAAAGGAGCCTGAGATGAGACCTTATCACTCTCTACAACTACCTGAAAGGAGGTTGCAGCAAGGTGGGGGTCGGTCTCTTCTCCCAAGTAACAAGTGATAGGACAAGAGGAAGTGGCCTCAAGTTGCACCAAGGGAGGTTTAGATTGGATATTAGGAAAAATTTCTTCACCAAAAGGGTTGTCCAGCATTGGAACAGGCTTCCCAGGGAAGTGGTGGAATTGCCATCCCTGGCTGTATTTAAAAGGCATGCAGGCATGGTGCTGAGGGACATCGTTTAGTGGTGGACTTGGCAGGGTTGAGTTAACGGTTGGACTTGATGATCTTCAAGGTCTCTTCCAACCTAAACAATTCTATGGTTCTATGTTAGACTACTGTTAACTGTAGGTGTTATTAACTCTTATAACGTATAGTACGCAGACAGCCACAGCAGAAGGACATATCGCCAGCAGATGCTTCATTTTGACCCCTCCCAAAATCTGTTTGTTTTATTTTTCACTGATTTAAAAAACCCCAACATTTTCTGTAGCAGATTTATATAGCAAAATGATGGGAGCAAACTGCAGCCTATGAAAGGATCAAGTCTCTTTTTATCATTAAGCTTCCATGTATTTTTCCCATCTTGTTAATTAAAAAAGGTCACAACTCACGAAGAGACACAAATGAAGAATAGTGCTCCACATTAAACACAGTTATTTGGGTCAGCATGTAGTTATTGGTTGCATGGGAGTTAGAAAAAATAGTCATATAGAAATTTTTAAAATTGTTTAAATAAGTATGATTTTAGTTTTTAAGTTTGATAGCTGTGCCTCTGTTCTGGAAATAATTCTTGTTCACTCTAACAATCTCGGAAGTTACATGGACGTGTTTTTTTTAAGGATGTCAGTCTTTCCTGGCTCTGAAAATGTAATATTCTGCTGATGTCGTTGTGGAGGTTGTGTATACAGACATGCAAGCAAACAGTGTTCTGTTTGTGAGATGCTGACATGAGAATGTGCTTTTCCATCCATTCCCTTCTTATATTCAAACAAAATTATAGCTGATGGAAATGCCTAAGTAAAATTAGTTTCTTATGTGCAAAATCTTGGGTTATCTACTTCCCTTTCTGGATTTGGGATAGGGATGGAGAGAAGTAGCAGCACCTAAAGCATTATGCCCTGCTTCCTGCAGAATTATTAAGCACAACATCAGCATCGAGAACAGAAAGTTGAGTTTCAGGTGTGGCTTCTGAAGCTCACCTTGATTTCTGCAAGGAGTAACCCCTGACACAGACCTGCTGGTGGTTTGTATTAGTCAGTTCTGGCATCAGGCCCCTTACTTCTCTGTGTGCCCACGAGTGTTGGACAAAGCATGGTGATTGCACTCTGTGTGAGGCTACTTGGTGGCAAAAGTTCATTGTTATGTCTGCTAAACCATGGTCTGAACTGCGTGTAATATGACCCAGGCAGGGGGTTTTGACACTGTGGGAGTATGCCAGCTACACAGCAGCTCATGGCACTCCCATGCTCAAAGGGAGAGGCTCCTGTTACCATCTGTTTCAAATTAAAACAAAGTCAGCCAAATGAAAAATAGGTTTTATTTTACTGTTTCAGTCTATGCAACACACTTCCGTCTTTTCATTGTGAACTCTTTCAGCTGTTGTGCTGTGATCCTGTACATCCTGTGACCCTCTAAGTAAGCTCTTTCTACCCGTCTGCCCTGCTTCACATCTGGTGCTCCATCTCTTACAGCCTCTGGATTTAGCCAAGAGTCTCCTGTATTGTTTTGAAATTACTTTTTTTCAGTAAATCTTCTGAAGCCCTCTGCGTATAGACGATGTCAATCTGCACTTAACCAGGTCAGATAAGGTAAAATGTTAATATTTCTCTTGAAATTTTCAACAGGATTCAAGTGTCTGTGAGATGTTTTCAGGAAACAAGAATTTCCAAACAAAATTTGTTTTAGCTCTTTAATCTTTCTAACGGGTTAGGGTAATCTCAGCAAAAGACAGAATATCACAGTATCCTAGGGAACTATTTTAGTTAGTATGATTTATTATGTTTCAGAAATAGTGACTATACAGTGGAGAAAACTTCTTTGATACAGCACGGCTATATGTCAAAATTTGTTGTAGCAGTTTAATGGTGTAGTATCTTTAAGCATTGATGAAAGCTTGTTCCACCTAGAAGTGGGTTAGGCTGTGAGGTAACTGAGGTTACTGTTTCTGTAAGTATCTGGAGATTGCCAGATTAATCTTCTGTATCTTATTGTGGAAACAGAAATTTAAAAAAATTTTACCTACTTTTCATAGATAAAAAGACACCATATTCCTACATAAATTTTCTAGTAGTTCTGCACTACATTCAGTCCTGCTTTTGGTCCAATGACACCTTCCATGAAATACAAATATTTACCCTTCCGCTAAATCTTCTGTCCACTTCAATGTATTGTAATTGCTGATGGCAAGTTTTGGAGGGGTGTAGGACTGGTGCTTGTGGGGGTTGTCCTATGAAGGTGCAGTTTCAGGAACTGGTGACAAATAGCTTTTTATAGGCATTGGTAGCCTGGCTAGCATTAGAAAGTGGGAAAGAATTTTTAAAAAAGTTGAATCCATTGAGTTGCTGTAGCTTTGATGAATTCATTTGCATTGTTAGTGGAGACACTTTTTGTTGTAACCTCTTTCTGATATGTTGGGGATTTTGGAGAGTTTTGGGTTTTTTTGGCTGTGGGTTGATTGTTTGTTTTTGTAAAAAGCTGCTTTGATGATTCATACATGACTCACTGTGGATCCAGGATCCTTTCTTCAGATTTAGCTGGTTCTTCCCCATCTTGTATTTGTCCAGTTGAGTATATTCTTATCTAGAGGCAGCACATAGTTGGCTTGTATCCTGTCTATTTCAAATCACGTCTCAAGCTTGTGATTTGGATTCTAATCGTCTCCTACAAAATAACCAAGTTGCCAGTGTGTGCAGATTTAAAAAGGATATTCTCCCTTTCTCTAAGTTATTAGTAAGAATGCTGAATGGAAGCAGACCTAAGCCACATACCTGAACAGTCTCGTTTTGTCAATTTTTCCAGTGTTACAGTGACCTGCTGGTAGCTGCTATTCTGGTACTGTGTTGCAGTAAGTTTTGCTGGTGGTCTAGTGGGATCTCTGTGTGAGATGGTTTGGAGTCTGCAAATACCTGCAGGCAAGCTTCCCTTTGGCAGCATGCTTTGGGAACAGTGGCAGGGCGTGAGGATCATTTTCCCAGGTCTGTCTGGTATTCAGGCTTATCCTGCATTTCAGCTTGTGGGGCAGCAGGGGTAAGTGGGAAGGATTTTGTAAGGCACTAGGACTGTGACAGTATTTCTGACATGCAGACGCCTTCATGTCTTATACCTCTTACTTTGGGCTCCAGCCCCTGAAATGGGAGGCCTGCACTGAAGACCTAGAATAATGGCGAGGAGAGCATAGGCGTAACTCAGGGGCTCATAGGATGAGTATCAAGTGGGTATTCATGGTCTTTATGCGTTGTGCAGGAAAAAATCATACAGAAATTCTGTACCACTGGGTGTATTTGCAACACGTGTCGCAGTGGCATGCAGTAGACATTATCTGGATTTTTCTTTTTCTGAGATACCCTAGTCTTCCTCTTCCTTGGTTAATGAAAAGTTTATTTTTGTGTTCCTTTAATAGTCTAGTCCTAAATAGGCACGGGGGCGGGGGGGGGGGAAGTAATAAAACTTAGCTGTATCTGTTGCAGGCTGTGTTTTCCTAACTAGCTTAGAAAGATGACGTGAGGAAAAAGCCAAGAGTTATTGCATCCTTGTGTCTTTCTCATCCGTTATACCTGGTATCCTGTCACAGAAGCAAATTAGATTTGTTTTGACATAGTTTGTTCTTGACAAGCCAGCACTGGCTATTACTCATCTCCCTGTTGTTTTGTCTGTGTTTACAAGTAGTTGGTTTCACTGTTTCTTCCAGTAGTTTTTCTGGGAATTGAAGGGGTTTCAGTAATTCCTTGGATTGCTGTTCTGCACATTTTTAAAGGTAGGCATTCTTTTTGTCCCCTTCTAATCATCTTGGATCAGAAGTTTTCAAAACAGTTATTAAAGGGCTATGTTGTTAGTGCAGGCAGCTCCTTAAATGTTCTAGAGTGATTGTTCATCAGTCTCAGGTAACTCAAAAACATGTACTTTAGCTAAGTAAACTCCAGACTACAGCTAGTCTAGGTTGGATTCTTACTCCTTGTTGGTTTTTTTTTAGATAATTACATTTATTAAGAATGAAGTATGTTAGCTTTCTCAGGGTCACACGTTTCTAATGGAGGTTTTTTGCTGCTGACTAATAGATAAACTATTTCCTTGGTCTTCTGTATGTTAATGTTCTCCGGGAATTAGTTTTTCATTCTGTTTACTGTATCCTACATGACAGTTGTGGATTTTTTTTTTTTTTTTTTTTTTTTTTTTTAGATCTTTGTCCTGTCTGATTTTATCCATACACCTTTATTGCTGTAGTTTTCATACTTACCCATAATAATTTGATCTATTGTTCACATTTTAACAGGATTTTTTGAATTTCAGCTGAATAAAGGAATCATGTTCTAGTCCATTTGATTTCCCTTTATAAATTGTTTCTTTGCGTTGGGATAGATTGTGCTTGTACATTTCATACTGCTTAAGAAATTAAGAATATTTTTTTCCTTAATCCGTTTTTCCTATGGGATCTCGCTTATAAGTTCTTTGAGTTTATAGAAGTTTATTTGCTGAAGATGATTGTCTTTATGCTTGACTCCCCCCCCAAAAAAACCACAAACAAACACAAACAAACAAAAAAAACCCCTGAAAATAACAAGCCAAACACAAGGTCTGAAAGGCCTGTGGAGGCCATTCAGTCTAACTTCCTGCTCTCAACAGACCTGGTTTCAAAGTTCAATCAGGTTTCTCAAATGAGATTATTTCTTTTCCTGAGAATAAGATGTTCCCTGTTCTGTGAGCTACCATTTACATTTTGACCAGCTCCTCCCTTTTATTCAATCTAGCAAGGCAACTCAAACATTTATTTTCAGTTTTTTGTATCAAAAATTTCCAGGAAAATGCTGGATATGCATTGTTCACTGCTATATGCTTTTTGAAAAGCTGTCATTAAATGATTAAAACCAACTCCCACAGCGCAGAGCATTCTATCTGTGGCTCAAGAAAAGCCTTTTCTGTGACGGCTCACCTCTTGCTGGGCTGACTGCAAGTCACTGCTGAACTGCGCTCTTTTTCTTCTCTTCTGTCCAGAGATTTGATTAGTGTAAGGTGATGCCTTCTTGTTTCCTGCTTTTCCTTCTTGAACATGCTCTATCCTTCTGTATCAATTTCCAGACATGCTAATAATCTCATCTGTTACTGTCACACTACCTAAATTACCCAGGTAGCAATTTTCTAGCACGCTATAAAACACTGCCCTCACCATACTGTAAGCTTCAACCAGCTCAGCAGTTTGAACATACTCACCTACAGTGATCTGGGATTCACATACTCCTGCTGGGAAATTCAGTTCTTCATTCTTCCATGTTCCTCGGCTTCCTATTTACTGCCACTTGTTTGCTACTAACAGCATGTTTGCAATGGCAGCCTTACAGAAGGGGAACAAAAGAAAATATAGCAAAGTGCTGTAGACAGCTGTATGTTGCTATATTATTTATTTCTAGTCAAGAAAGATTAAGTTATAATTCATGAGAGGCAAGACACTGGTGTCAGACTTTTCTCAGCAGAAATAAAGTGTGTATTATATATGGTTGTCCACCATTTTTGGCAGTAACTACTACTTACCAAGCCAGCTGTTATATTCTGTATTTTGTCACTTCAGTTCACACTCAGAATTTTTTGAAAGTGAAATTGCTGATGTTTTGTGTCAAGGATGAAAAATCCCCCAAACCAAACCAGAATAAGAAATTACAGTCCAAGCATCGAACACCTCAGAGTCCTTACACCCGTAGAGAAGTCATGAATGCAACTGCATGATTACATGTATATTCAGCTGCACAAGTCTGATGTTTCATGGCTAATTGATCTTTTGAAGTAAGGATCCAGTTGGTTGTTAAAGTATTTGGTTTATATGCAGCTGTTTCACCTTTGAGTTGAAAATACAACCATAGAAGTAGACCCTAGGGTTTTTCAGATGGGAAAGTTTTCTGTACAACCAGTATCCTTGTATCCAAGTCAATCTATGGTGCTTCAGAAGTTAACTTTAACACAGTGTGGCAGCTGGCATCAGCATGTTTAGCAACTTGATGTCGATGGTGGTACCTGAGTAAGAGCTGTCTTATAACCTCTGCTGTAGCAGTTTGCATTGGACTGTTAGGATCAGACCAAAAAACAAACAATTAAGCTGAGGAGTTTCTAGGCTCTCAGCCAGGTTAGTTAAGAGGTCTGGCTCCAATTTTTCAGCTTCATGCCTTTACTCTGTCTCGTGTTTGAACTGTTGAACTAAAATGGCTTGATAGTTTTACAAAAATACATAAATTAGTTTCCAAGAAACTAGAAGAAACTATAGGTTTTCTGAGCTGGACTGAAAACTTTTTCAAGATTTTGACATCAGAAAAATGGAAAATTCCAAATTTCATTCAGCTCTGAAACCAAGTACTATTATTGACAGCAAATCTTGCAGGTTAATCAGTGAGTACTGTTTATTGTATAAAACAATAAGCATGTCTGCTTCCTACCAAAAAGAAGATGGGTAGATTTAGCTAGGCAGACAGTTCAATTTTGAACATTGTTTTCATACTCTTTTTTATATTCTCCAAACTTTGTTTAAGGAGATTCGTCTGATTCTTAAGTTGTAATTATCCACAGTGCAGTCAACTTGTCATGTATTAAATAACTAATAGTTTGGAGTTTTTTTCCTCCAAAATCATGTTTTTCTATGTAAAGGTGAAATGTGAAAGTTGAAATAATTTAGGATTAATGATTTTCTAAAGACCAGCTAACTGACGAGCTGTAGCTGTACTGACTGCTTTCAAATCTCAGTTCTTTCACTGTAGGTTCCATTGTATTACCCTAAAAAAAGTAGCCATAATTGAAAGAAGGCATGAGGGGTAATAATGCTTAATGTAAATTTCCTTAGGAAATTGTGGAAGACTGAACTAATCTCTTGTTTGAAGCAAATTTTATGGCTTTTGCTAGACAAGAAGGCAAGAAATGTAGTTCTCAGTTCAAAAAAACAAATCCCACAAGTAGTTTCTCCTTAGAAAATGATAAATGCTTTCTGTGACCCTCTAGTCACTCAGGTATGTACCATCTTTAAAATGGGAGATGTTTATGTGCATCTGCAGCACACACACTCTTCTGAGGGGAGCCAAACCAGCATTTTTCAAGTGATATTTCCAGTATAACAGTCACAATTCTTATTTGGAAAATAGTATGTTCTAAAGTGATTTTGGAATTGTGATTTAGCTACTTGTTGCATAAAAATTAAAAAGCTCTTTTTTCAAGAGGGTCCGTATCTGTATAAAATATCATGACACATTCTTTATTTGTAATACATTTAGATGCTTATCAAAGGTACAGCACTCACACTTTCTCTAGCTGACACAGGAGACCGATGTGTTTGCTCATGTGAGAAGAATGTGTGTTACACAAGTGACACAATGAGAGAAGAACCACAGTTATAATGTGTCTGTATCTGGAAAAATACATCTTTTGTCCTGTGAGTGTGGCAAAGCTTCCAGGGCAGTGAAACATTATAATTCCTTGCTTTTTCTGTGATCTTATTCTCCAGATGAAGCTGAAGCTCAGTGCTGGGGCCAGGCAATGATTTCTGTTACGTGAGGGCTCAGAGCATAAGAGGAAGGTTAGGAGAGCTTGCAAATGCCAAAGATGTGGGAGATGCAGCAGGGAGCTGGATGGTCTGGTAGCATGCAAGGCTACCGCATCTGCAGCATCTGGTTACTGCATTTATGATAGAGAGGAAGGAAGTTTTAGCTGGAAATGGCAGTTTGAATAAATTGAAGGCATACATCAGTCTTGGATTGATTTCTGATACAATCTTCAGGGAGTGGAAAAATCCACTGTGGGGCAAGACTTCATTCTCTCCCACAACTTGTATCTGCAGCCTCACTAGTTTCACAGGACAGCAGAGCTGCATGGCATCACCAAAAAAAAACCCAAAACAAAAAACCAAAACCACCAAAAAAAACCCCAAACCCAAAAAACAAACAAACCAACCAACCACAAAAATACATTAACAAGTTGTTTCCTTATGCTTTCAAATGCGACATCATCTCAATTCTCTGGGTTTTATTCTAATAAATGTCCAAAAAGCTTCTTGGCTTGCACTAGCTTTAGTTTGGGCTCCATGAGCAGCGTCACCATACCAGCACAGAGAGCAATGCAGGTGCAAAACCCACCCAAGTTTTATATAACTGATTTATTAACCATGGAGATGGTTTGCAAAGGCTGAGCTGTGTGTTACCGTGGAGACCTTGTTAGCAACTTTACTTTAAGCTGGATTGGTTACATCCATGTGAGCTGTGGTTGCAGCAGTAACTGCAGGGAAGAATACCCTGAAGCAGGGATGATGGGATTTTTCATTTTTCCTGCGCTGAAGTGCAGTTTTGTTCAGCTCCTTAATGAACAGTGATAAAAATGTTTAGCTTCAGTTCTCCCTGATGGTGGTGGGGGAGGTGTATTTTGTAACAGTGTTTGTGTCCCCATAAATTCTGGAATTTCACGTGAGCAGGTGGTTCTGCTCTCGGCGACAAGCTGCTGCCGCCGCCTCACCTCCGTGTCTCTGTATCGTAGTGTGCTTTCCTGTGCATACCTGGTCTCCTGCAGCTGCGCTGATGAAGAGTAATGCTTATTTCACCGTATTTTAGCCCCTACCCAGTTTCATATGCCTGGTTTCCAGAATGGCAGCATTCACATGGGCTCGTGTTCACAGACATTATTCCTACCTGCAGGAGCCTGCCCAAGAACCTCTCTGAATTATGGCTTAAGATACGCATAGGGAAGAAAGTGACCTATTTTGATTCTCAAGAGGATACTCCTAGCCTTTTCACTAGGACTATTCTTTGCTTCTTAAAGAGAAAGTTGGATTAGACTGCCTGTAGTGGTATACCAAAGGTAAGTTTGCTTGCTTGTATGCAGGTAGGGATTCTCTGCAAGCTCTTGACCGCCTTTTAGAGCCATTTAAAATGTGCAGATGGAAACTAGTGTTCAAAAGGTGCAACTGCTGCCAGATTTGATGGTGAGGGAGGGAGACCTTACTTCAGCTGTTACTGGTTTTGTGTTGTTTCCAAACAGCTTTGAACCCATCGGTTGGTGGGGTATGTATCCTCAGATAGTCCCCTGGTGTTATTATTTCCATTACCTAGTCTATCAGTGGGTCTGAATTGCTGGTTGTTCACGGGAGTACTCATTTTGTATGACTGTATAGACTTTGACTGGGTAGTAGACATCCTGAGTGAGTCCCTTGTTTGTTAGTGATGCTTACTATGTCTTACACAGTAATAAAAGGCTAAGTATTGCGACCTTTTCTGGCAAGTATTTGCTCCACCATCTTTTAGATGTATTTTGAATAGGAAAATACCCCGGTCCCAGTGTGCCAGACCATGTTTTTTTGCATAATCTTTGCCTTTCTGAAGGATCACACTTATGTTTAGATTGTAACTGCAGGGTAGTTCTTAGCTGGCAAAGGGCCTCTTCCTTAGTTGTGCAGCTGTCAGTTGATTAGTGAAAACCTTTTACAAAATACAGCCTTAAACTTGGCATTGACAAGCTAGCATTTAATATTGTGATTGACAGCCTCAAAATTAATTTTCATCCAGGCCCTGTTTTCTTCCCCACACAATACAACAATCTGGGGAGAGTTTTAGCATGTTTGGCTAAGAGCAATAGTGTGTCTGCTCTAGCTTTTGCAACTGAGAACCTGAATTGTGGTTAAATTTTATGTGGTAACTTACCAGTCCAGCTGCCAGTTTTATTTAAAACCTAACAAATTTACATCTTTCAGAAACAGTATGAAGTTATTCCCCAGTTTAAAGATTTTGGAACCAGATATCAAGAGAATGACTTCACACAGACTCCTCAAAAACAGTTGTTTTTGCAGTTAGCCCATTCAAAATCAAGAAAACTGAGTCTGCAGTGTAGCAGGAGAAATAAACTTTGAGGTCTGTAGCAGGCCAGCACAATCGACATCTATTCTTCTTAACAATACTGTTAAAATCCTTGTAAAATTCCTTCCTCCTGTCTTCCCCTTTCCTTGGTGTTGTGCTCAACTTCGGTCGCCAGAGGGTGGAAGGTCCCTGAGCTGGTTGGCTTCAGTTTTAGGTGGGTGGTCATGGCATACACAAGCTGTCAGCATGCTTGTCACATGCCGCGAGGGGTATGGTGTTGATCGTGCAAGTTTCTTCCTCCTCTTTGCTGAGAGAAGCATGATGTTTTTGGTATCTTCTTCCTCCCTCTGGAGTCTGAGGGGGGCTTCCACCACACTTTACACCAGGCTTATTTTCATCGGTCTGTAACTTCACTTTAAATTGGAATCTGATGTATGTGGTGGGTTTTCTGTATGTTGGGTTGCTGTTCTTTGTTCCCTTTGCTGTCCCTAAGAAAAATGCTTTTCCCATTTCCCAGGTTTTCAGCGCCGTTAACTGATGGTGAGGGAGTTGCTTATAGCCATAGGATCTCCATTGTCATGCTCTACTTCTCTTACCGTATAGTGCGCATACTCCTCTGCACTCCACCTTCATCCCGTGTCCCTGCTTTTGAGGCTGCTATTGTCGCACCATGCTTTTTGGTTTTTTGCACGTGACATCATTATGGCAGGGTTGTAAGTATTTAATTCTCTGCAGTTTAACTGCTTGTTACTACCAGCTAGATAAAAATTATGGTTATACCACGTAATTATGCAAAGATAATTAAAGGTAAACCAAAATAGGCTGTAGGCTTTTACAGCTAAACCAGCTAAAACAAGTCTCTACACAAGCCAAGACATATGCAGAGAAAGCCTGACAAGTCCCAAGGCCTTTCAGAGTCAGTATGAAATCTGTTACTAGCAATGGTGGTGCTGTAGTCACAAGGCTACAGAGTGACAATACAAAGCATATGCAATGCATATTTCATATTATGAGTAATTTGTTGTATAACAGTCTTGGAGAATTCTTAGCAGTCAGGAGATCTTTTAAATTAGTATGAAAGCCGACTGTGAAGCAATTGAAAAACATGATGGAGGTAGGGTAATAGGAGAAGAGCTCAAAAACTCTCTCTGCCATTTTCCAGCTTGCAACCCAACTTCAAAGGCAATAGACAGAGGAGATATGCATCATCAAAGTTATATTTTTATTAAACAGGAAGCACACACACCCAATTTGATATAAAAAGAAGTAGATCTAAAAAGCCTTATTAATATTGGCTCAAAAGCAGGGCACCAAGACAAAAGTGGAGTAAAGAATAGAAAACTGAACACAGAGAGACTAGAAACGCTTGAAGGCAGGACAGCAGAGTGTGGGGAGGACATCACTAGCTTTCAAGCTAGTTTTAGGACAAGATTCAGAAAAAGCTGATAGTTATGCAAACAAAATCATAACTCTGGTGACTGGTCCATGTCTGCTGGACCTCAGATAAGAGAAAGTTCGGAGTCTTCATGCTAAAAAAGTGTAGGTGAAGATTACATTTACATGTTAATTTGTCATGCTGTTTCCATTCTTATAATTGAAGAACTTCATGGAATTTCTTTGTTTTTACTCTTTAATTTGTCTGAAGCTGCAAATAAGTCTGAATGTGATCATTATGGGTGCTCTTCTTTAGAGAAAATGGATCCAGAACAAAAGTGTTTTCTGCCATGTTGAAAAGTTTAATGTGTGATCAGTGTTTCTAGGATTTTAAGAAGAGTTCTGTCCTGCAGTAAGTCTTTTGTACTGTGTGCAGATGGCACAGAGAAAGTTGTAAGCAAACCCTCAAGTGTTGTATTAGCCCTACATTTTCTAATGCTAAGTAGCCCTATCTTTTTAATACCCTAGAGGGATTAAAAGTATTGATGATGGGTTTATGTGTATGTCTTCATTCATGGTGACTTTCAGCATCTTAATCTTCCTTATGGGTTTTTTTGTAACTTATTTTCAGCTGCAGTCTTTTCACAAGTGTGTTAAACCAAAATTAAATTATTAGGTCTCTGGTGGACGTAATCTTAAGTGTGTCTTGTGTAATTGCAGGCTTAATTTCTCTTTACATACTGAAATATATAGATGCTGTTATGACTCTGTGGGGAAGGAGAACCAGAGGCCTTGGAAAGAAGAGTTTAGAGGTGGCATAGGAATGAGCAGGAAATTCCTGTTGAGTAGCTGGGAAATGTTGTATGCTTCTTATGCTAAGTTAATTTGGTATAAAATAGCAAAACCACCGTTGTTCTAAGGATCCCTGAACTTCAGAGTTGATAGTGGTATCACAGGAACAAAAGCAGTGCTTCACAGAATACCGTTTCCCATTTTTTATATGCATGTTTACTCTGGAAATAGTAACTTTCTTAAGCAATAGATTTCATTTGTTTTCTTGATGCTGATTACAAATTCTCAAGATGTTGTTGGGTTTTTTTTCCTACCTGTCCTTCATAACCAGGTTTTCTACACATGTGATGAAACTTGAATCTTATTTCACGATCTGCAACATACAGAAGTTGTGAATTGTTTTCCTCCTACTGTATCCCTAGCCATATGTTTGGTTCCCTCCTTTTTTTCATGAAGAAGAACAGAATTTTCTTTCTCAAATGAATACAGCCATTTAAAGATAATGTCCTAGAGCAGATAAGGCATATTGTTAAAATTACCATTGTCTGAAAGCCTTCCGTGCTTTCAGTAAAATAGGGCATGTCTGGGTTGGGAGGAGCTCTGTTACTGTAGGACAACTTTGCATTCAGTAGTACATTAAACCTATATTTACACTGCAACAGTGGATCGACTAACAGATATTATGGGAAAGAGCTTATCACCGTGGGTTAGGGGATGAAGGGACAGTGATCTGCATGTTTCTTCTTTACCTACAGATGAGACTCAGCTAAACAGACTGCTCTAAAAGAGTCACATTTTAGCCTAAGTGTAAATGGGGCAGACTTACTTGTACAAGACAGTTGGTACCACTTAAAAATAAAACTCACACCTCTCATATCTGAAAAAGTCTAACCCAGAACCCTGAGTTTTGATGTGTCTTTATTCTTTAGGTTATCTTGTGTCCTGTGAATTGACTCTTAGTTTGTCTCCCCAGACAAGTTAGAGAATTATACAACATGACAATTATGAAATTGTCTTCTTTTGTCCAAATAAAGATTCTTTTATGGGGGCACAGGACCCTGAGTATGGGCTTGAAGAATCTAATAGAGAAAACAAATTACATTAGTGAAACGCAGAAATGTTGTTCTCCGTAGATGTTCTGCTTGTGAAGGGAAGCCTAAAGTCTCTTGACTCATTCCTGTATCAATGGGATGAATTCTGAAAGTCTTGCAGATGATGCATCATGAGTTTCTACAGATTGAACTCCTTTGTTCTGACTTCTCAGTGGTTTTGAGACACCAGTGTTAAGAGTTTTGCTGTTTTGACTTATGGTTTTCTTCAGTAAAAACAGGAAACAATCAGAACACAATGTATTTATTTTAAAAGGGTTTCTGTTATTTATGAACACTTTCTTAAAATATTGATATGAGAACAATGTTGGAGAACGTTTGCAAAAAAGCAGAACAATACCAAAGCTAACATTTGCTGCATGATTAGTTAAATAATGTTTAGGTTTCTGAGATGCTGGCTAGAGATACGCACTTTATTTCAAGGAAAGCAGACAGTAATAACATTTAATGGTTCCTTGTCTAAGTTCAGGTAATAAAAAGCCTTGCTCGTCTTGCTGCAAGACCAAATACTGCTTCTGAAATTAAAGACTAGTAGCTCTTAGCCTTCCTCAGGAATTCCTGTGTATTCTCGTATCATTTTTCTGTCATTGTTAATTATCTAAAATTTAAGATAAATGTGACAGAAAATGGTTAGAAAGCTTTGGAAATCACGTCTTAGATAAAAATCAGCTCTTTATATGCTGTGAGATCTAAGAATATGCCGAACAGTTTTCCTAAAGATCTTTAAATGTAATTTAAACTTAAGTACCATTGTGTACAGACCATTCTGAGAGGTAGGGTTAACTGAAAGTTCTCCAGATTAGGGATTTCTGGGTTAGAGGTTTAAGAGAATTCAGTGCAAATACCAGATCCCCCAGTATTACTGAAAGAAATTTTAAGAGTCCATCCTGCAGGTTTTGTATGTTCATGACATCAGTCTTTTTTTCTTGAAGGTCTTAATGTCAGTAAATTGGGAATGACAGAAAACGATAAATCAGAAGTGCCAAAGCATGAAGAGGCCAAGGCAGTCATAAACTTTCTACCCCAAAATCAGCATCTACCAAGAGAGGCTAACAAGACTAAAATGGGATGATATTCTAGTTGCCATGAAAAGTCAGAGTTTTGGAAGGCTAATTACCCTGTAAACTCTGGAATTCACATTTTGGCTTATATCAACTGAAAATGAAGCACGTGCTTTTTAGGACAGAAGTTACTGAGTCAGGGAATCACATTGGCATGTGAGAACCTGACCTTTTATGAGAGGCTCTGACTAAAGAAATAAAGGATAGAGCATGTTTCTAGTGGAAAGCATAAGGGAAGAAGTATATCTCAGTTGAAAACTCAGGATTTTGTATCCTATGCCATTCACAGTCATTTTATATTGCAGTACTTCCTTGAGTTTCAAATGTAAAAATTTGTGTTTTGAACGCAGAAATTTTTGTTGCTGACCTGCTGCATTCTGCTTCTTTCTGAAATAACCCAATTTTGTGCTGCATACCAGCATCCTGTGAAGCTGTATTAATAGAATCTGTCTGAAAACCATATGCTGTTTCAAACTATTTTTTTTGCTGGGAATGTAAATGGCTAGAGACCTTATGAAATGTGTCTGACAATCAGGAAAAGAAATTCAGACTAACTCTCAGGGGGGCATATTGAAGCTGATCTGTTCAAAACTATGTATTATTTGAACCATGAACACTAACAATTTTTTTTTTCTACTGTAAATATTAAATGTATTAAAGTGAAAGACATGCAGGCAGTAAAATGAGAATCAGAAGTATCCCTTTTATTTTTTCGGAAAAATCGCAGAGGTCACAAATGAAGGACCTGTCAGTGACTTGCATGCATTCATATTCGAAATGTAAGGAAAATACTTTTCCACTGAGGTTTTGTGGTTTGGGTTTTTGGTTTTTGGGGGTTTTTTTTGGTTTTGTTTTTTGGGGTTTTTATTTTGGTATGTCAACCAAAGATTGTAACTGTTTAAGATTATAACTGATGAATATTAAACGTGTAAAAATTCTCAACACTTGCTGCACCTAGCAAGCTTTGGCTTCTTGATAACAGGATTTATTTCTGTTCTCAAGAACTGTTTTGAAGTGCAAAAAGAAGCACAGGTGGATCTTGCCATGATGTTAGAAGTGCTTTGTCTGTGACAGTACAAAACTGTACTTTGAAATTCCAGTAATAAGTATCAACTTCTCAGACAAAGAAATTTTACTATAAATTATAGAACATGAAGCAGTGTATCAGCAAGATATTTCTTAAATACTCAATACGTTATTGATGTGAATTGTTAATAGTTTAGTTCCTGAAAATCTCCAGAATGTACTGGACCCGGAAAATCATACTATTGTAAAAACAAACAAACAAAAACCAAGAAACACTTTTGAAAAATGAAACAATCAAATAATATTACTAAAAAATCATGGAGTACCAGTGTACTGATGTGTTATTGCTATCCAGGAATTTCTCTTTGTGAAATCCTCTTGTGGCTCTGCTGCCCTTTGATTACTGCTTTGAGTTGTTGTATCTATGCAGAGAAAGTTCATTGTTTGCTCTTGAAATCATTTGTTGTATAGGTGAACCTCACTGTTTGTCTTTGCAAGCTGCAGTATTTCTTAAAACATCGCCTAAATCCACCTGTTGTTACGGTATTGTGCTGTGCTCAAAGGTACTGAACGTGTGACAATTAAAGGGTTGTTGGTTAGTTTTGAGCATTTGAATCATATGTCCCAGATGCTGGCAAAACATGTTAGAAACAATATCTAGTAAAACCATGAAAGCTGCTGAGCATTTGAAACACTTTTTGGCTTCATAATACGTCTAGAGGTCTTCTGTTCGGTCAGCAGCTCTCTCTGAGGGCTCTGCTCCTGAAAGCAATTCAAAGCCGTAGGAATTCTGCTCTTGCAATCACATCTCTTGTACCTGACGGAGGCTAAAGCTGACTGCCTCTGTAAATCACATTGGTTCTCCTGCACTTGGTGTTTACTGGTGTTCTTTTTTTGCCTTGAGAAATGCTACTTTGATAAATTTAGTTCGGCAGGCATGCTTGAGGAAGAGTCTTTGTATTTATCACTCTCTTACATACATGATTTATTTTTCTCTAAATCAACCACTGGCGTCATTCCCAGTGTCCTCAGTCACTCTATCAAACTACTCCTGGTAATATACATCAGTTGTAACTGTTTTTTTAAACTTAATGCTAGGTTCCAATCATAGCCACCAATCCGAAGGAGGCTGATTTTTCAACAGTATCAGACAGTACGGTTGAAGCTAGAAGTGGTTAGCAGTGCTGCCGTGCATGTCAGAGCACATCTGGGATTCCTGTGTCCAGTTTTGGTGCCCCAATGTGAGAAAGGCATTGACAAACTGGACAGAGCCCAGAAGGCTTTCCAGGTGATTGCATGGGGGGTGAGGAGGGACTGGGGGAACCATGCTCCTTTGTCCTGCAGAGGAGAAAGCTAAGGGTGAGCAGGGGATGTCTAGTGAGTGTCATCCGCTACGTAATGGGAGGTTTTGAAGACAGTGGAGCCAGACTCTTCTCAGACATACATAACAAAAGGATTAGGGACAACAGGCAAATTGCAAGAAGAGAAATTCTGATCACGTGTTAGGAAAATAAATTTTACAGCAAAGATGATGAGACAGTGGAGCTGGGGCCCAGAGACTGGGGGATGCCTACAGATTTTTAAAAACTCATTGATTAGAGTAGAAAACATCTAAGGAATGTTGTAATCAACCTCAAACAAGTAATAACTTCAAATTAAAATTTAGGTTACTTAGAATTTATTTTTAACTGATCCTCGGTGAGGATCTTTGACAAAGGTACTTGGACACCTAGTAAAATTTTGCAGTACCTATACTTAGGGATATATTTACTTAGGGACTTAGGGACTAAATATATATATGTATACTTAGGGACTAAAACTGCTTACAAGTTCTGTGATTCATAGACCATTTTCATTTTTTCATGAGGAAGTAGCCTTGGTGAGGCTTTTAATTCAGCCTGTAGAATCCATGTTCCTTCTCTCTCTTTAAAAAAAAAAAGTTAACAATTTTTTATTAAACTGGGCTTGTAACTGAAACAGAATGGATTTTTTCTATGACTGTTGATTTTCAGTTAGGGTTATTAAGATAGTCTTTGAAAAAAACCTGTATCATGGGAATCCAGTTGAACACTTTCTGATAAGGGCAAGATTAGACCATACTCAAAGGAAGAGGGTATGACTGAAAGATGTTTCTGTATTATCGGCTAATAATGTTATTGGTCATGTGTTAAACACTCATAGTTATATTCCAGGAATATGGGAGTTCCTATGCTGTAGGAATAAAAAGGTGAAGAATTAAATTTCAATATTGAGAGAATGTGGTCATTTTGAGGAATAGCAGTACAAGCACACAGTTGAAGAAGATGCTTTAATCATCTTAAAATATGAGTCTACAATTATACTCCCAGACTCCCAGAGATGTTTTCTCTTTAATTCTGAACACATACATGGACTTTCAATCCACAGGGCTGAGAGATAATTTATGGCCTTTGTATTAATGCTTAATTTTACTTAGAGGCTACATTATGTTTCTGTGCCAGACCACAGGAGACAAATGAGTAAAATTGAAAAAAGAGACGTCAAGTCTCATTTCCAGGTGCTGTGTACAGTGTCTTGTCATTAAGCTAAATGAAATAGCATTGATGTTAGAGAAAATTTGGGGTTTTTTTGGTTTGGTTTTGTGGTTTTTTTTCCCACTTCATTCATCAGGTGGAAAGGAATGCTGGGGTCAGATTTGTGTCCATGATAGAATTTAGACCCCTTCTGGTATTTCTTGACCTCACTGTGGGTTGATTGTCTCTTGGGTTCTGCATAGTGGTCTTAAATGAAACTAAGGTGGGTTTTTTGTAATGAAGATGAATCTGGCAATTGTTTAAAAAAAAAAAGGAAACAAATTTAGAAATTGGGTTAGTTGACGAAATTTATAGTCCAATATAAAAAAACTTTTTAAGCAATTTAAGCCTACCAAAAAAAAAAAAAAAAAAAAA
>VFFE01007696.1:2010201-2020977 GCA_008921705.1 Burhinus oedicnemus
TGTTAGGGTAGCCTGCAGCTATGAGGAGAAATTAAAGTTCTTTAATGTTATTTGATGAGAAGTTCATGCGTTTAATTCGAGAAACTGGAATAGCTGACCTCTCTGTAGAGGTCAAATAATACATAATGCCAAATAATAAATTATATCAAGGGTAATAATTGCTATCAGCTCCCATTTATAAATATATGTGCTTGCTAACATCATTAGAAATTTTTAAATTAGAAAAGGCTTTTCAGTAAAGAGTTTCAAGGGACATTTTATTTCCATGCATGAGAAATTAATTGGGTAATTTTACAATGGCATATAAAGATTGTTGATTCTAATGTAAGCTAAGAATTCTTGACTTTTGTATTTCAGTTGTAGTGTTTAATACACTCGAAATTCCAACTGTCCATTTTTGTACTCCTGTTTAGCCTGATAGTCCTTTACATGGATATCCACATTTCTGAATGCACAACGAGCTTCTGAGAAGAGGCTCCACTCCTGAGAGGCTCTTTAGCCTACTTTCCAATCAGTATTATTTTGGAAACCTGAGTTCAAGTATGTTCTTTTTAACAGATTTAATAAATCAATCAATCAATCAATCAATCAATCAATCAATCAATCTTGCCTTCTTGCACAGCTATATAAGGAAAGCAATGCTACAGGCAAACTAGGACAATGGGGAAAGACCAGCTCTTTCTTGGGAGGTTTCAGCCGTGCAGACATCACATTTATTGTCTTACAATCGACACAATGGTAATAAATAGTAAGATGCTTATAAATTCAGTCAGTCCATCTAAGTAAAGATTGTACTGTTTGAAGTTATCTGTTCTATTTGTTTGAATACTTCAGTGCTCTTTGTATTATTGAATATGTCACGTTTTTTCTACTATAGACCACAATGGTCAAAATACCAACTTCCAAGTGTATTAAATGCTGTGTTTCTTTTCCTCAAGCTATCACACTGTTTGCTTTCAGGCATAGTTTGGGCATCAGTGATACTCACTGTATGTTTCCCAAATGTGAAGGAAAGTACGTGCTAAAGAAACATCAAAATGCAGTATTTTAAAGTTTCTTCTTCCGCTTGAGAGGCAGAGACTTCATAGTTCAAAACTGAATGGTTTTTATTTGATTGTCTTGTAATCTGAATTATCTTTAGGGATAATACATGTATACTGGGGCCAAGGCACCCTGTTCTTCCTTTCATGAAGCAATTTTCCAGAAGATACTATGACTTAATTATGGCATTTAAAATGGAAATAAATAATTTTTTTCTCAAAAGCTAGTTTGTAAAGTGTTTAATAATTCAGAACAAGTTGGCCAAGTAAAGGCATAATATACAATTGTGGAAAGAATCTTTAGGCTTAGCTGTTGTGAATTCAGGGTAAAAGGAAATGGCAATCGAGATCACTAATTTTCTTCCTCTTGCCAAAGGTACGTAGATAAAAGTTTCAGGAGGAACACTTTTCTTCCCCTGCGCTGCATAAAGGGGATG
This sequence comes from Burhinus oedicnemus, assembly GCA_008921705.1. Taxonomy (NCBI): domain Eukaryota; kingdom Metazoa; phylum Chordata; class Aves; order Charadriiformes; family Burhinidae; genus Burhinus; species Burhinus oedicnemus. The sequence continues at coordinate 2,011,679 of VFFE01007696.1, forward strand.
TGGAAGTACAGAAATTGTGTTTATAGAACTGCTGGTGTTCTGTGGAAAGGTCCACTTGAAACTTACCAGCTGTAAGATGAGGTCTAGGAAATTATTGCCCTTTCAGCAAAAGTGTAGAAGACACGTGGGAGAGAAAATTAAATTTACTTGATGCTTTCAGTGTCTTTATCTCTTCATGTCATCAACTTGTGTTTCATCAAGTTTTATGAAATAACACTTTTCTAATAGTGTTCAAAATTCAAAAGTCTCACTGCATGATCCCAGGCCACATTGTGAACTCTGTAAATTGTTCCTTAGTCCTTGTGTCCTCAACCTGTAGACCCCCAGCATTTAAAAATACCCTCAATGAAAAATATGGATGAGTAAACTGGGGTGGATCCTCCCTTGATCTTCCCTAGGCACCTCATCATTACTATTCAGCTTTGCTATTTTTACTTTCTCATTTAATTGTGGTAGGAAATAGGCACAGACATCCTTTCTGTCACAAAATCTAACAAAGAAAGTGTTATGATAAAACTTTGCTCTTCTCTGAAACTGTTCTGTAAGTTCCAGTGTGGCAGGTGCATTATTAAATCCGGTATGGTTCATAAGTTTGAGATGGCAGAAGGTACTGCTGACTTGTCAACTTTCCCTCTCACAGCTGAAACTGGCCATGATTTGTAGTTACTATTGGTTAAATGGGAAACCACATGGATTTCCACAAGTATCTTATGCAATATATATGCAAGAACATACTTTCAGTAACACTTTTAGAGCTTGTTTTGTGTGGCTTTTGAGTGTATGTTAAAATCCCAAGATATTCACTCAGGATTATACATACTATATTTCAGTGAATATTTTTAGATATAGGAAATGCATAACCACAAAGGGTAAACGTCCAAAAAAGTGGTTTTGTACAGGATGCCTTCTTGCGTTTTCTTTTTAAAATCATCCCTAGTACAATATTGCCTTTCAGTATTTCTAAGTAATTTTTTTTTCCTCATTTCAACTGTTATATTCTGACACTTGTTTCAAGCAAAGCTAAAATTTTAAGGCCTCTTTCTTACTGCTTTACATGCATGACCTCCATCAAAAATACTGTCACTAAGGGAGTAGTACCAGTCTATTGTTTCTTGGGATTGAATCCGCAAGGGAACTGGCACACTGCTTTTGCCCACACTCATAAAAGCAGTGGTTGTTAATGCACTTGCAAGTGTTGTTTTAGTTTCTTCCTGTAAGAAGAAAAAATTTATATTGCTTTAAAAGAAACAGGTAAATAGCTGACGCTTTATGGTTAGTACGGGGAGTGAGTTTGCCTAATTATTAGATATCCACAGAGATAAGAGTTTTCAGTGTTAGAGGGTTCTGTGTTTGCATTGCCTTGGGCTAGAGTACAGCGCTGCATAAAATAATCTCCAGATTATTGTAGTCTGAAGTCTGTTTGAATTTCAGGCAAAGGGTATACTATGCAGAATTAAAGGGTCTCAAATTGGACTCATTTGATTTCATTCCACCGGGACATTTTATTTTTAAATATTTCCCTTCATTAAGTAGGAGCTGTCTGAGTGTGATGAGCACAGTGCCTTTGATTTCGATTTCCAGTGTTCAGTTGTTCTGAGGCCTGTTTTTGTATTTTAAGTCTTCCAAGAAGCATGAAAAATGAGAAACCTGAAAGGAAAGTTCATTGGAATACCTTCTGAAAGGAGCACGTACAGAAGTATGTATATCTTAAATTTTGATATTCAGTATTTAACAGCCTGCTGGGTTTTTAAGTAAAATACTTTTTCACTATTTTAGTCTTTCCATTTCCATTGAAAAAAAGAAAAAAAGACTAGAAAATTAGAAAGTTTTCTGCTAGGAAGTTACTTATTCTGAAGGCAGCCGATCTGAAGTATGTGAAATATAAAAGCGTATGTTCACCTCTCTGTGTTAACCTAGAATAATTGTATTCCCTTAAGATGTGACTTAATTTACATGAGTGAATGTTACCATAAATAAAGCAAATGTACTATGAGTAGTGCTGCTCTTGCATCTAAATGGTATTTTTTTTAAGTATTTATATAAGATGTTTTTCTAAATGTGCTGATACTCCAGATGAACTGAAATGGCACATAAATTCATCACCATGAGTTGCTTGTATCTCATTATGTCTGAAGAAAAGTAGAATATCAGTTGGTAGTTTTTAATTTCGTGCAAATATATTTGATTCTTCGATTTTAACATCTGAAACGTACAGCCAAACATGTTCCTCCATTTATCCTGATGGACATCTGTCTCTAGGCTGCATGCGCTCAAGGAGACTTGCTGATAGGGGCTGCTGGACACACCGGTTACATCAGTAAGTGTCCTAACACTGTCTTATCTCTTAACAATGCCGTTTTGGGTTTTTTTCCTTTCAGTGGAAAATGCCAAAGGGATGTAATCTGGAAAGATACTTGTCTGCAATTCATCCTAGCTATCTGCATCTGTGTTCCCTCTCATGTTTCATTAATTCCCTCCTGTTGCAAGTTTTTACATTTACTCACATAGGAGGATTGTGTGACTCCCCCACTCTTAGATCAAGCTTTTGCTTGTATGTCCTTAATTAGATGTCCTTAATCACCTCAAATGCCCGGCTTTATTCAGTAACTTATGCTTCTTCCTTCTTGAAGAGAGAAGACAGGGAGAGGTGCATAGTTGGAAGTGGACAGGGAAACCTAACCATTTCCTTAAATCATAATACTGTACGTGACTGTATTTTCCCTAGAAACCATTTGCTGGAAGAAAACTTACAATATATTGAAAACATTCAAGTTCTAGTTCACCTTTTTTAAAGGATTTTCTGAACTGGAGAGAAGTGTAGGAAATATAAAAGAATGACTGATTTTAGGCAAGGCAAGAATTCCAGCTATGCTGTATCTTGAAATTGCATCTTGATAGTTTCATTTAATGCTTCGTACGTTCTGCATTATGAGAGTGAGTGACTAATCTTTACCTTGGTAGTGGTGAATAGGAGAAAGATTAGTCACTCATACCAAGGTGTTGGTGAATAGCAGTTCATGATTTGATTATATCTTCCTTCTGCTTTTGCTTTTCCCAGCTGAAGAATCTTAGTCTATTTAGGGTTTTTCTTTTTTTCTGTACAAAAGCCATTTCATTGCCTTTGTTGCCCTTCTGTCTACCTTTTCAAGTTCCACTGTGTCATCTTTAGGCTGGGGGGCCAGAACTGAGCACATCAATCCAAATACAGTACATTTTTGATTTATTCACTGGCCTCCTGCTGCCAGTAACTAAATTCTTGTTGCAGCTAAACTTCCTAACCTTGTTAGCACACTCGGTGTGGGGATTTGCTTGTCCTGTGCTGGGAGCCTCCCTGCTGGATTCCTAACGTGTCCTTTTCAGTGACAGAGGAGGGGGAAAAGAAAGGAAAGGAGAAGAGGGGTAAACGTGCATTTCAGTTTGGTGCGGTCATACTGAAGCATTCAGGGAGTTTCATGTTCTCTGTCACATGTACTGTTAGAGTTTATTTGGAAAATAGCTACTGCGATAATGAGCTTATTCATCTCAAAACAAAAAGTGGGGGTGTGTGTCTTCCTCTGATTCTGATTTTTAAATCTTATTGGAAAAAAAAATAGAAGTGGCATGATGCCTTATATCATGCAACAGCTGTGAAATTTTAGTTATCTTTTTCTTTACCTGTTCTTGGAAGATTCCAGGCATTGTTGAACGTTCCTAGGGGTAAAAAAAAAAAAAATCAAAAAAAGAAAAAAAAAAGTTATAAGAGAAGATTCCACCCTCGGCAAGTTTCTGCCAGGAAGACCTGCCATACCATGCTAAGCAGTTCTGTGTGGAGATATGTCTTAGTGCAAAACTTAGCTGTATTCTAACAAATTGCCTATCATTCTAGCTGGAAAGTGGCAATAAGGAACACCAAGAGTAAATAAAAGATTAGTCTGAGTTGTCTTTCTCATGGTGGGCAGTAATCTGTCATTGATTCTGAGCATCAAAGAAATGCTATCCTGGGTTTGCAAGATGAGTGTTTATAGGAAAATTTATGTACTGATATTCTTAGTATTTCTAGAGATGAACTCATCGGATTTTCTTTTCATAAACTTTCATGAGTAAATAGGTCATTTATAATCACAAGTATTTATGAATGAATAAATGCCTATTTGTGAATTCAGTGTACTGATCTAAACATGGAATTGCAGTAATTTATGCTGTTACCATAAAAGTAGTCGTATAATAATCAACACTGAACTCTGACCTCAGCCTATGGAAATCAGGTTTATTAAGTCATTTATGATGTTCCTGCATAAAATTTTACTGCATAAGGTCTTGTTAGTGCTTTGTCAAGCTTATTTTTTAAATGCCCCAATCTGTGCTGTGTGCTTTTTACAAGCATTCCCCTTGGCTGACCTCGCTGCATACATTTTTAATGTTTTCTGTATGATGAGATGCACATAAACACAGAAAACTTTCTGATTTTTTTAGCTCTTCTCCAGAGCAGGGGACTTCCATTCCCATTCTCCTGTTTCCTGGGCTGGGACTGCCTGCGTTCCTCTAATCTCTTCACAATACCTGATTCCTCCCACCTCACCCCCTCCCTTTCTGTTAAAATTTGAAAGGCACAATGGGATTTTTTTGTTTTCTGGTGATTATTTAGGTTTATGGTGGTGTTTGCCTTGGCATGTGCTTGAGGAACCTCTGTAGGTGGTACAGATTGCACGTGTGAAAGCCTGGGTGTCCTCCCCAGAGCAGCTGCTGCTCCAGCCACTTCAATATCCCACTCACCACCTTGTCCTCTCCAAATCTGGTGACTCTTTCCTTGGGCTCATCCAACTGCCTGGATCCTTACAGATGAGATCTGGGAATCAGACCTGTGGTGCCTTATATAAGTGGATACTTAGATCTATTTGGTGCTTTAATAATTTAAAGACTTTCAGAAGCTATTCATGTCTAAAAACAATTTAGGTGACCTCAAATGATTTAATCTGCTGCCTCACTGAGCACATTATACACGTGCTATACTCTGAAAAGAGCATGCGTCTTCAAAAGAGGGGGTTTTATTTTATTTTTCATTAATGAAGTAAAATAATTTCTGGGAGACCATATGTTCCCCACCAGTCCCACCAACTAAATTTCTCTTCACGTTTCATTCTCTGTTAATTGGTATAGTTATATGCATTTTATGCTTCTATAGACTATTATTTTGCAAGTACTTGTGTGAAATTAACAGAATACTTGATGTGTTTAATATGTATATGTCTGTGTGAATGTTCATAATAAACTATATATCTATATAATGTGCATGTAAATTGAAGAATAAGCTGGTGTTAAGACAAAGTGCATTTGTCATACACAGGAGAAATATGGTACAGGTTAATGTTTTTGAGATGAGGCAGTGCATTCAGTAAGGATGATTCTCAATGGCTTATTCCCACTTTTGTTGAATTTGAAAGCAGTTAAAATTCCTGGGATATGACAGAGGAACACAGACCATATTCCCAGACATGCACAGCCAGTCAACACTTCCTCAAACTATGAGGCCTATTTGGTGAAACAGGTTTTGAGCCTTGTGCACCCTGATGCTCCTGGGTCTGCAGTTGTCATGGGATGTGGGAGTCTCATCAGGAGAGTGTGGTGTACGGGCAATCCTGCAGCTTTTGCGATATCGTTCTAGGATGCTCAAGTCAGGAATATAGGGTATGCTGTGAATCAATGGAGGATCAGTCATTCTTGGGAGATTAAGTTGTCTTTTGGGCCAACTATACTGAACCAGAGGTCCACATCTTTTGTTTGTAAATGTCAATTGCTTAATTGGGGGATTCAGGGTAAAGCCTTATTTTTTCAAAACCACTGGTCTATTTTTTTCAAAACTGCCTGCTCTTTTTATCATCTGGGATAATTCAAACATGATAAATGAATGGCAATTTTAATAGTATTTTCTGGAAACAGGATAATCACTTTCAGTCACCTCACAAATGCCATTTGACCAATGAAACCTATTAAAAGTGAACTCGTTTGGCTACATCTGCTTCTCAAAGGAAATAGTAATCACTGTTCTGAGTACTCTTTAGTCTTGTTCATGTAAATCTTCTCTGACGCATAAGAAGCTTTGCAGACAAATAAACCCAGATCATAATATTTTCCAATATGGTACTAGGCCAACATTTCTAGGAGTAGAAGTACAATATTCTATTGATAATTTTTCTCTTATTCTCTAAGAAAAGTACCTAGCCAAACGCTTACGTTGACAAAAGAAATATTTTCACTGATGTGTGAACTTGCATAATTCTGTGACTTCTTTATAGGCAGTTACTCATTGCTTGAAGTTGAGTAAAAATAATCCAGGTAATGTGTTATATAACACCTTTTACGTAGTCCAGCCACCTTTCTAGAGCCATCTTTTGTCTACAGAAAATCTGCCTAAAATGTATTTACTAGCTTGCTTTCTGTAACGCTCCCAACTCACCATATTCTCATTACACTTAGTATAAAGAAGAAAGTTACACAGCAGTAGGAAGAATGACAAGCAATTAGAAGCAAGAAGAGACTTTTTGTGGTTTGCGGGTTTTTTTGTGAAGTTCATGTAGTCAGTGAAAAAATTAATTAGAAATAGTAATTAGTGCAAATATATCTGATGAAGAAAACTCAGAAACAATATTGAATTTGAAACCAGTAAACCAAGATAATGGAGAGACATCTGCTTCTCTCTTCAGGAAAAGAAGAAAAGTTATTTTCTATGTTAAACACAGAAATGTGGTTGTACAAATTCTTTGATGACTGTGCATCAAACCTATGTACCCTGTGTTTTGATAAAATCTAATTTTTAGGGCATTCAAAAAGATCAAATTAGAAGACCTGCTTATTACTTTTCAGCACTGACCCTGTTTTTAGAGTTTTTCTTGCCCTTAAATAGACAGTTCTGTCATTCAAGTCAGCCAAATTCTTTTCTACAGGTTAAGATTCAGAAGTTAGTAAAAACCATGTTCACAGAATCCTCCCGTAGAAAAAATCCTGGGTTCAAGTTATGGGGTTGTAAGGGACAAAGTAACTTCTTATTCACTGTTCTGTCCCCAAACCTGATAGACCAGTGATGCAGGAGAAGCTGCAGCGTTGTTCCTCAGTAGGGTACCAGTTGTTAAGGGATATTGATTCCACCTCTTGGATATCTCAGGAGAACTAACGGAAGACACAAGATGGTGTCCAGAGCTGGGTCTTCCAGGGTCAGGGGCAAAAGTCTGCAAGCATTAGGTTACTCTTGCTGATCCAGCATGAACCTTGGAGACTGGAGATTTTGCCTACTTACATTTCAGTTCATGCAAATGACTTTTTGATATCTGAAGTTGCTCCAAACCTACGGTAAAGTCTCTTGCCTTCTTTATGCCTGATGTCTTGATGGCACTAGACACATTTCTAGTGTCGTCACGGCACAGGGCAATGGAGGAGGATTTTCTGCAGGCATGGCTGCACGCCCTACGCAGCAGAGACCACAGGACAACAAGAGCTCCCTTTGGCTGGCACAAAGCTGCCTGCTCCATGGCTTTGCTGGAAGAAGAGTTTGGGGAGGGTGAGACTTGTCCTCCAGGTCCAGGTAATCTGGTTAGGCCAGCAAAACTTTATAGCATGCAGCTGGTCTGAAACGTGATGCCTAACATTAGACCGTTGGCTACCGGATGGGCAGCACAGGGAGAGTGCTGGGGCATGGGTATTGCACGGGTCTCTGTGGTGCTACCTGACAGATGTACATAGTGCTCATACAGGAACAGTAATAAGGTAAGGTGGAGGTTTTGGTCTGTGAGGGCTGCACAGTATGTTTCACAGCCGCTTTACATTCAGGCAGTGAACAGTTTTTTCCATTTCTAACAATAATGGATTCTGAAAATACTCAGGAGAGTTTTTGTTAAGTTATATATAAAGATTAGCATGTCTTGTAGAAGTTTTGCTCTTCAAAGTCTACCTTTTATCATCTTGTTGGTAATGTACTAGCAAAAGTGAGAAAGAGATTATATGGATATATGGTTAACTGACTGATTTGTATAGTATCATTACTTTCAGATGGCTGTAATCACTGTATTACATTTTTCTCCCTTCCATCATTCTGCATATTCCAGTGTTTCTAGGTATCAGACACCCAAGAGAAGCAGGTGCGTTACATTCTTTCATGCAAAGAAGGGTTCTTGTGTGTTCTTCTCACTGTCTATCAGAAAGCAAGAATATTATCTATCAGTGATACACTCGCTACTTTGAAGGTCATGACTTGTGTAGCTTTGAAGCATGGAGCAGTATTAGGACAGTCAGCATATTTCTTTTTAGATGGGTACTGCTGATGATTTCTAAGCTTTGAGGAATCTGAATTGTTCTTACACTTTTAATTGCTACGTGGATATTGCACATGCATGGTACTATTGAATATGAAAATGTTAATGCCTAGTTTAATATTGTCAGTGCAGTGACTTTGGTACCTCACAGTGGTGCAATCTGGAATACTGATGTCTTGGCAACCATAGCAATTAGCAAATCTCTGTGTTCAGATTTTATGAACATGAACATAGTAGCTTGTGCCAGCAACCAGAACAGGAGCTCAATGGAAAAAGAATTAATTTTCTTTTATTACTGAATATCAATGAAGTGATTTTTATTCAGTTTAGCTATAGCTACTTTAAAAGTTGACCAGTGTAAATGTCAGTTAGGCTTTCAACTAACATGGTTTACTTTTGCTTTGGCTCAAATGTTAAATGCTTTGTACTGGACCTGTGACTGCAGGAAAGTTGTTTGGCAAGAGATAACAGGGAAAGATCTGAAGAGCAAATAGGTGTGCGAAATGTCAGATACTGAGATCATAAATACTGTGTTTAATTTTGTTCACATGTTTAATCAAAACAAGACAGAGGATTACAAATAGTGTGATAGAAGTGGACAGTGTAATGGACAGTTGCAATATCTGCAAATAATAGATTTCAAAAGATTTGACAAGGCAATATGAATCCACAGAAAATAGAATTTGATTTGGTTTTCATTGAATGTTACTTCTTTGATCAAAATATTTCATAGCTCACGGATTAAAGACAGCTATGTCTTCATTTTTCATAATGAAAAGAAATGATTTCTCCCTGACTTCTGAGATCACAAGAATTAATTTTCACCTCCTCTTTTGGTAGAATGCACAAAATGAAAATTTGGAGCATAATGTCTGGTTTTAGTAAAGAATTTGGATGAGCCAATCTGCTTTTTTTCCTCTTTCTTTTTCAAAGTTTTCAATTTATTGAGAGAAGGAAGTAGATGTATAAAGGAGTTGAACTGGGCAGCAAGCTGAAAGGAAGTAAAACCTAAAATCC
>VFFE01007696.1:2031608-2053433 GCA_008921705.1 Burhinus oedicnemus
AAACATACACCAATTAAAAGGACAAGAAAATAAAAAATAATCTGCAGTCAGTAGACTGGAGGTGAAGGATAAACGTTCTATCTACATTAAATTGCTTTATCCAAACAATTGATTTGTCTGTTTATTGTGTGGTAAAGATACCCAGTTGTTGTCAAAATAAATAAATAAATAAATAAAAACAAAAAAGCCCCCAAAAAATCCTATCCAAAAGCTCCACACATATTTCTAAGGATAAAGTCAAATGATAAGCAGCGATTTGACTTGTTGAATGATTTCAATTTCAGGTTAAAATATTTTGGGTCTGTACATGTGTTAACAGACTTCGATTAATTCCTTGGGGTCAGCTAGAGAAATCCATCTCCATCCCTGCTGGACACCTAATATTGTTGTCCAGTAACAACCCAGAAAGGGGGTAGGAATGAGCTGATGTCCTGGTTCATTCAGGAGTGTCACACTGGATCCTACAGAGCTTGAAGCCTCGTGATTTTGCTGGCGGGGCAGAAGTGGGCATCTCTGCAGAGCTCAATTCCAGTTAATGGCTAAGGAGCTCCTCAGGCTGTAAAAGGATGTCTCCCCCATGCTTGTATATATGAATCAAGTCCTGTTTTATTCCGGAACTGAAAAATGGACAGATTCTGCACAACTAGAGCAGCTTTATTTGTTTATAAATATTCTCTCTCTTACTTCCATAGGAAGTGAAATGGAGGCTGTATTTTTCAGTCTTTTTTCTTTTTTTTTTTTTTTAACTACATCAGTTTCACTGTGTTAGTCACCGGTTCTCTGGTACTTTTTCATCTTACTTGAATTTTTTCCTTCTGGGACAAAAAAAGCAGAAGAAAATAACAGTAAACAGAATCACAACTTGTCGTGGGAATGAATCTTGACAGATAAACTGTGTTGTTTTGTCAGAGCCATTTTGTGCTGGTTTTATGTTTTACAAATGGGTAGGTGACAAAAAAATTGCGATGTGTACTACGCATTTGCCCAGAGGGCAAGAGATAAACTCTGTAGTCATTTAAATTCAAGGACAGTTCATAACAAACTTTCCTGTTACTCTTGAGAAAATATTTGCACTGGTTGAATGGATGCAAATTTTCTTATCACTAGTGTCTGCCATTTTATGACACACGTGTGCTGCATAATTACGGCTATATTCTCACAGCACCAGTGGAATATCACCTTTAACGTATCTGTCTCAAAATAATAAACATTAGGTTTTGTTTCTCTAGAATTACATTGCATGGAGTACATTTATTTTGTACAATGTGGAACAGAGTCTAGTTGGAGGCCTGTAACTGGCGATGTTCCCCAGGGGTCAGTACTGGTTCCAGTCTTCTTCAACATATTCATGAACAACCTGGATGAGGGGACAGGGTGTACCATCAGCAAGTCTGCTGATGACACAAAACTGGGAGGAGTGGCTGACACACCAGAAGGCTGTGCCATCATACAGTGAGACCTGGACAGGCTGGAGAGTTGGGCAGAGAGAAACCTCATGAAGTTCAACAAGGGCAAGTGTAAGGTACTGCACTTGGGGAGGAATAACCCCATGCACCAGTCCAGGTTAGGGGCTGACCTGCTGGAAAGCAGCTCTGCAGAGAAGGATCTGGGAGACCTGGTGAACAGCAAGTTGACCACAAGCCAGCCATGTGCCCTTGTGGCCAAGAGGGTCAACGGTATCCTGGAGTGCATTAAAAAGGGCGTGGCCAGCAGGTTGCAGGAGGTCATCCTTCCCCTCTACTCTGCCTTGGTGAGGCCACATCTGGAGTACTGTGTCCAGTTCTGGGCTCCCCAGTTCAAAAAAGACAGGACACTACTGGACAGGACTCCAGGGGAGAGCTACAAAGATGATCAAGGGAATGGAGCATCTCTCTTATGAGGAAAGGCCGAGAGACCTGGGTCTGTTTAGCCTGGAGAAAGAAGACTGAGAGGGGATCTCATCAATGCTTGTAAATATCTAAAGGGTGGATGTCAAGACGATGAGGCCAGACTCTTTTCAGTGGTGCCCAGTGACAGGACAAGGGGCAACGGGCACAAACTGGAACACAGAAAGTTCCATCTAAACATGAGGAGAAACCTCTTTACTTTGAGGACGACAGAGCACTGGAACAGGCTGCCCAGAGAGGTGATGGAGTCTCCTTCTCTGGAGCTATTCAAAACCCGCCTGGATGCATTCCTGTCCAAACTGCTCTACGTGAACCTGCTTTGGCAGGGGGATTGAACTAGATGACCTCCGAAGGACCCTTCCAACTCCTACCATTCTGTGATTTTGTGAACAGGGACAATTTTTGTTGCACACAAGGCCTAAAGCAAAGAAGCCATCATTTCCGACTGGTTCTGCAGAAAAAAAATACATAAAATGATTATAATTTTGTGTATGTCTTAAAATAACTTTTTTTTTTATTTTATTTTCTTCTTTATTGAGAATTTGATATTGGAAATTGTGAGTGAATTTTATTAAGGTAAGGAGGATTTAATATATTATTTGGATAATCTCCATGAGATTTATCCATATGTAATTGTGCAATAACCACGTCAGTGGTCCATGGCTGTCTTTTTCCTCACATGTGTGATGTTGGTTTCTAAGGTCCTATATGATTAGCTGCCCTTTGAGGGGACTATCATGGTAGAAAATAGAGAAAAAGAAAAATTAGGTTTTGTTGGAATAAGCCAGTTGTGAAAGAAACCAATTTTTGTTCTTGACATTTTAATATAGCTCTTCGTCAGCAATGTAAGACAATCAAATATTATCACTTAGTATTATCTAATACTGTAACATAGACCAATGTACTGTCACATGTACAAGCTATTCAGTGCTCCTGTGTTGAGCATCCTTATGGATACGTCTTTCCTTTATCTCTTGCCTGCCGCTGTCTAAAGACTATTTTTTCTTTTTTTTTGCTTGCCAAGGAATTTCTTTGGTTTATGTTGCATCAATCCATTCTGTAGCTGTTATAATTTATTAAAAGATTACATATTGGATTCTAGGAAAGAATTCAATAGTATATTTAGCCATATGTAGGCAGACCCCAATATTTACACAAATCCATACTAAACTTTCAGAGGGGTGCTTGGATTTCAGGCTTAGTGCCCAGAACATGACAGTCTTTTCCTTGTTCCTTTAGATTCACTGTTTCATTTTGAGTTCTCTCTATTTTGGTTTGCATATGTAAATGAAGGTGATAATGTAAGTTTTTTCTTCTGTAAGCAGTCTTTCTTGCTATGAATTTTGCATTGTGTTAGTGCAGATGTGGTTTAGCTGCCTTTGTTCTGAAATTTCCAAGGGTAGTAATATGCTGTACCCTGGAGGAGATGTTTGGGATCTGAGAGTTACAAGAGTTCAACTGTATCTTTTGACTTCTAGGCTACTATTTTAAATCCTGATTACTTGAGGGAGTTAATGTCTGTCTTTTAAGGGTATAATTTTTCTTTATGCTTTTTTGGAGAAAAATCAAAATGGTAAAAGAGAAACTGAAATGCAACATAGTATTGGGCTTTGAATAGTGAATAAATGGATAATTGTTTTGGTCTTGGAGAAAAAAAGTACTTTAAATTTTTTTCAAAGATGTTTGAAAACTCTCTTTCCAAATCATGGTTATCTGCATGTTTGCTGGTTTTAGGAGAAAGCAAGCACTGAACTGAATTGTTGCATATGAATTTTCATGAATTTTGTATTACACAACTCTTAGCTACAGTATGAGCAGGGGAAGCTGAAGTGCCCTTTTGTTCAATGGTGGTTTTGCTTTCATTATTTACTGTCTACTACTAGTCATGTAAGTGAGTTACAGGTTTGACTGAATAAAAAGTCGCTGCCGTCAGCAATGACTTTCACTTCCTTTGCAGTTAACATATGGCTTATACTCCTCAAAAATAGGCTTACTTTGAATCAATAATATTAGGACTGAATTATTGAAAGCAGGTAGTAGAAATGAGTGTCTCAAAGGGTAAGAAGGATTGATTCAGTGGCACTAGTGGAGGCATCTAGTTTCATTTCAAATATACTCAGGTGGCCCCTCCAGCTAGTCACAGATCTGCAATAAGGACCCCAAACAATGGCACAGGCTTTTTATTCATGCACCAAAGTTAGCTAATAACATTTCAGCTACTGATTACTTTATGTATATCCTGTGAGGATGTAAAGGATAAAGATCAATTTTGAAATGTGTGCTTACTTCCTGTGGTGTGTATTCTAGTTACCTGTAGATTATAACTACAGCTGTTCAACTAGGCACTGAGTGAAATGTGGTTTTCAGGAAGGGCTTTTAATTGCCACGTGACAAATTTTTGCTACCTAGTAAAGGCACCGTCAGTTGCTTGTCCTATAAAAAATTAAGTAGAAAAAGGAGTCTGAAAGACTAGAAGAGATCTAACATGGTCGAAACTACAAACAGAAATATGGGAGATAGAGGAAATCTTGGAATAAAGTGCATGTGTTAATAAATGCTTGTAACTTTGGAAACCAAGCTACTTTTCCTCTTTTCTTGCAGCAAATGCTATTTCAGGATTGCTTCAGAGGATCTCAGATCTTAAGGAAAATATTCATAAGGGGAGATAATGCAGCCTAATACAAGAGGGCAGTTGCTTCTCAGTACCTTATTTATGTTGAAAAATCATCAGGAAAGAGTATACCAAATTTACGATTGTAGGTGTATAGTATTGCCTATACAGAGATGCATATTTAAATCTAGACTGTGTGAAAGGTCAGAGCTAAAAGGTACTCTGCAGAAGATTTGGATTCAGAAGCTGTGATGTAGAAGCTAAAGTTAAATAATTCAGTCTCCTCCTGCACTGGAAGGCAAAGCATAATATTGAAGGATTACAGTTCATTTACAGTGATATTACCAACTAAACCCTAGAGGGAAAGAAATGGAATTTCATTCTATAGTGTTTCAAGTTATATTTCTTTTGTATTCAGGTGATGAGCTAGCAAACTAGCTGCTATTATTATTATTATTATTATTATTATTATTATTATTATTATTATTATTATTATTATTATTATTTTGTTGTTGTTGTTGTTGTTGTTGTTGTGTTTGTTTATTACATTGGCAAAAAAAAAAGAAATAATGGTAAAAAAAAAACCCAGGATGCTTCAATTCTATGAAGGACAAAACTGATAATGGAGAGTGTTTTTGTTTTTCTGTGCCTTCACTGGGGCAAGCTTTTCTCACTGTTTTCACTCTGGCTGTTGTGTAGGTGGTTGACCAGATTGACACACTGACGTCCGACCTGCAGCTGGAGGATGAGATGACAGACAGTTCCAAAACGGACACGCTCAACAGCAGCTCCAGCAGCACAACAGCTTCCAGCTTGGAGAAAGTCAAGGTACGGGGCAGCACACCTCTCATCAAGCCGCCCACACACCCCTCCGCTATCCTCACTGTGCTGCGGAAGCCGAATCCGCCCCCACCTCCACCACGACTGACGCCCGTCAAGTGCGACGAGCCTCCGAGGTTGCCTCCTTCGGCCAACCCTGTCAAGACTAATGGTACCCTGCTGCGAAACGGGGGCTTGCCAGTTGGGCTCAACCGCATCCCGAATGGAGACATGTGCTGTATACCGAACAGTAATTTGGAGAAAGTTGCGATGCAGCCTCTGATGCACAGATCTGAGAAAGAGCGGTGTCCTCAGCCGGGCGCAAGGGAACGGGTACGATTTAGTGAAAAAGTGCAGTACCACGGCTATTGCCCCGACTGTGATGTTCGATATAACATTAAAAACAGGGAGGTGCACTTGCACAGTGAGCCTGCCCGTGTTGTGGGAAAGCTGCCACATCAGTGCCCTCCTCTGCCACCTCCACCACCTCCACTGCCTCCATTTCCTCTGGAAAATGGAGGGTTGGGTATAAGTCCCAGTAATAGCTTTCCTCCTCCAAGACCTGCGACTGTGCCTCCACAAACTGCACCAAAACCCCAGAAGACCATCTTGAGGAAATCAACCACTACAACAGTGTGATGTGTGCCACTTGAAACAACTCTTTGTTTTTTCCTATATATAAACATAAATAGGTAATGAGCACTTTCTACTTGAGCAATAAAAAGACCCAATGTATTACTCCCTGTGTCCAGTGAAATGGCATAAAAATCACATGGTAAGTACAAAGAGGAATGCTTGTTGATCTTACTGGTACTGACCAAAAAATGTCATTACTGCCAAGGATGCTGAAAAAATATTGATGCTTTAGCTTATAGGTTATAAACGCCTGTTGCAGTTTCATGTCTGTAGCATGGTTTAAAAGTGAAAAGAAAGTTCATTTTGAAAATACTGAGTGGTGGTTCGTGATAGGTTTCGGTCTATCTGGCATACGGGAATAACTGTTGCTCCTGTTTTTTGGGAAACTTACTGTTTCTAGCAAAAGTCATGTGACAAGGCAAAGTGGAGTACCAGAAAACAGCTTTTGACTGAATTCTAGCAAATACATTTTTCTCTGCCTGACTGCGTGAGCGAAGGCATTGTGCGTGCAGCAGTGCTATAGGAGGTAATCATTGCACTTTCAGGCACCTTGATCTTTGGTGGGGAAGTAAAGAAATAATTGAAGGGTATGTTGACATGGCTTGGGAAAACTGAATTATCTCGCATTTTGCTTCTCAGTTGCTCAACATGCTACAGCCAAGCTGAAGTACAGAGTTTTCAGCTGAGCAGGAATAGTCCCATTCAGCTCCCCCCTATTTCCACTGCTCAATCTGCAAAATGGTAGTAATGTTTTATCTCATGTGCGACAGTGGTAGATTAAAACGACACAGCGCAGCCCTATGTTTTTCACAAAGCTTTTGTCTGGTGCAAATCTCTTTTTGAAGCCAAAGAAAATTTTGCCCAAGGCCTGCAGGGACATCCACTTAATTCATGTAAAGAGCTTTGAAGTTGAAAAGCTCTATGCAATTACGAAGCATTAACATGCAAAACAAGATATTTTACATGGTATCACATTTTGATGCTGAACCCAATTAATATTTTTACTAGTTGAAAAAATGTCCTCAGTGTTTTTAATTATTTTATGAAAGAACATTCTTTTATTCTCACAAAGAGAATTGTTGGGACCTAGAGTTAAAAAATATCTGATCAGTGAAGAAAATCTGATAATAAACCTGTTATTTGCAAAAGTTGTGCCAAAGTAATCTCAAATGGCCCAACAGCAGATGCTATATAAAAACAGTATTTTTTCAGCTGAAATGTAAAACATACTCTATGGCAAAGCAGACAAAACTAGATAAAACAGGTTTTTAATTTAAATTTCCATTTACATGTAGTAATAAGTATTAAACTGAAAACCAATCTTCAAGCAGTTTCCCTGTATACACATTATAGTACACTTAGAGTATTTAAACCAAAAAGTAAGAATAGTCATTACAGAAATTCTAACAGATAACTACCCTTTGAGAACCTTTGCAGTAAACAAGGATTGTATTTTGTGCAAATATCCATTCAGGGTCTGAAGCTTTGTGTTGTATTCCTTGCATGAAAGTGGCAAAGCAAGGGAATTATCTTAAATGCTTTCCCAGGTTGTCCCCACATGTTTTTCATGATGCGTCTTACATTTTGTATTGTTTGACTATACTTCATCTAATAAGAGCTGAAGTCCTAGCGCTTGCAGCAGGAGGCAGTAACTCATTCTGCATATGTGCAAGATTTTTGCTGCCCAAATGAAGTTTCCGTCAGGTGGATTCTGCTCATGCCCTGGGACTCCACAGCACCTCCTTTGCTCATGTATTAAAAATTACATTTAAAGTCACAGGAACAACGTGTGGACATATCTGCATTGTGTATCTACAGGTTTTTCTTTTAAAAAGAAAACTTTTGCTGTGTGATTGACTTTATCACTCCTGTGCAAATCATATACCAACTGTTATAAGCTAGTTTAATACTTCTTTCCTTCTTAAAAGAGCTACTGTGTACAAGAAATTAATGCAAATCAAGCATTGCATATTTTTTATAAAATATTTCTGTTTCATCTTAAATTAGAGAAAATAACGCTGAATAACTCTTAGGGGGCAGGATCTGCTGCACGTCTTACCTCACTTGGCTCAATTTTTTCAGTATAAACTCATCTCTGATAGCAGGGTACAGTATTGCTCCTCTGGATTCTGTCCCTGGGCTGGTCAGAGTCTCAGGAGCATGTCGGTACTTCCAAATTAGATGCTATACTCTATGGATATGCATTGATATACATGTAAATTTCAGTTTTGTTACAGTGTTAAGTTTACAGTTCTCAGCTCTGGAAGGTTTAATTGGCATCTGACTTCCAGCATTTCATGTTCAGTTTTGGTATCGAACATCTTCCATCTTGCACTTTGTCCTCTCTTTCATAGGTGCTTTCTTTTCTCTTTCCCCGTGCCTCTGGAGTACCCTTTCACAAACTCCTGCCCTTCTTTGTGCATTTTATGACAGCGGGGGGGGTGGGGGGTGGGGAAAGTGCTGTGCTATAAAGACAAAAGATGCAGCTTTTCAAATGCTATGCGGATTTTGGCCAGAAATGCAGTTTCCAAACGTGAAGGAAATACATTGTTTTTCTGCAGTTTGCTAACCCAGGCTTTCTTTAATGCACCAAAATTTTCCAAGTTCCCTGTTAATCATGCTATAAACAATGAATCAATTCTTCTGTCTTAATGAGGATGTCTCTGGCCCGTGTCCTATTGTAAGGTATTTTTATCAATATAACAATTTCACAATATTAATATGACAGAATAAAATTCAGGTTAAACCAGGTAAACTTGCAAAGCATGGGAAACAATTAACTTTAAGCTTTGCGGCACTTCTGGAAACTTAATAAAAATGGCGTAAGAAAGAATGCAATACTATACTCAGCCAGCAGTGGTTTTTACATTTAAATTAGGTATATAATCTCTGTGAAGCATTACTGAACACCTATAACATAATATATTTTACACCTTACTGAGGAAAATACAATAGACTAACCAGAACCTGACAGGAATTGTCTGCCTTTGAAACTGAAATGTATATTTAGTGTTTTGCAATGACATTAATACCTCAAAACTTGAAAGGCCAGTACAGTACTCAGAGCTTTAATTCAACATTTGCTATCATTTCAGACTGCTGCTTAGTTTTGATTCCCCAAAGTCTTAATTTTAAAGTCTGAATTGTCCAGATATGGACTTCTCAACTGCAAATGCAAGGAGAAGATTGTTTCTGTCAGTTTAATGAAGGCGATAAGCTTAGGAAAATTGAAATAAGCAATGAAAATTCCTTAGTTTGTAATAATGGCATTGATTAATAAAAGCTAGCGTATGGATGCTTCGTAAGAAGGGAACACTAGGAGAATAAAATCCAGTAACGATCCTTTTTAAGGACATAAGGAAAGAATCTTCAAAAAGATTGTGGATCTTTTTATCACCTAATAAAAGTCACTGTTCTTCCTTCTTTATTGTCTTCTGGAGTTGTTACACCTTTCATCATACCTTTCATCACATTGTCCATTGTTCATAGATACAGGAAAAGATTGCAAATCTTCATCCTCCTTTTTTATTATTAAATCAATATTTTATGTAAAATGTTACGTGAAGTAAGTGAAGTAGATTACAGCTCTTGTTAAAATCCTGATTATTGGTTTTGAAGCAAGCAGAGTGCAGTGTGAATTATTTAATTACCTGAGGGAGTTGTGTTCCTGATCTTAAATGATCTGGCATGTTGGTCAAAGAGTGCTCTTGTTAGCTGAGACTAGGGCTGCTGGGATAAAGACCAGGTATCTTGCTGCAGGAGAGTGACCCATGCTCTTGTCAACCTGTGCAAGTCTGCTACTGTTTTCTGTTTTTTCACAGTTGTTTATGTATGGCAAAGTCTCCATGTTACTACGTAGTTGGAGGGTTTTGTTAAGAAATTGCACCATGCGTTGTATCCATCAGCTGGGCTGCATTATTTCAGTATTATAAGCAGGTGGGACCATGTCTTTTGTGATGCTGAATCTTTGGAAATTTTGAGGCAGAGTTCTTTTATTGTTGAGATGATCAGTATCCTGTCAGGTTATGAAAATCAGGTGAGAATCTCTCATGCAGGTATGACCAAGAGAAACTAGAACCTTTTATTTTTTGCAGGACTATTTTTGTTATTGCAGGACTATGTATCTTTTGTGGTGTGAAAAAAGTTGGGTTAGATCCAGTAAAAGAAGTAGAACATAAATTGCATGCAATAGCCCACCAACAGCAGTGCTTCGAACAATGTCTAAGACCAGGTTCATTCTGCTGCCTCGCTTGGGGAAGATAAAGAGCGAAGCTCCAGAAATTGCTGTCTCTTCTCCTCAAGAAAAGAGACTTTTTTCTTTCATCCTGAAATATTTGATTTGTATACTAAGACTCTTTAAGGAACTGAACACAGTCTGCTTCACTGTTGGTTGTAAATTATGTTCATAATAAGAAGTTATATTTTTATGAGTTTTCTGGTCTCAGATCTGTCCCTTTATGTTGTTTGCCTGATCTTTTGACTCACTTTTTTTGCAATCTTGCAAGCAATAATGGAAAAAAATAATTTACATAACAAGGGAAAAGTAATAGGTAAATTATGAAAAAAAAAAAGGAACTTTGAACAAATATGTTCAAGTGTATTCGTCAGCAGTGCTTGCATGATGATGCCTACATCAATCCCAGAGTTTGTTTTTCTTTAAGTAGCATTATTATCATTACTTTAAACTTAATCTTGAATCACGTCAAGCATAAGAGAGTAACTAAAAAGCCAGTCAGTGGCCAGTGGCAGAGCTTTTCATAGAAGTGCTTATTTCCTTTCCAGTTCAATTGGACTTTGCTAAGTACAAGTTATTAATGCACGTCAGTCTCCTTCCTGGATAAATTCGCATGTGAAAAACAGAACATGATGATGATAATGTCTTTTTCTATGAAACTCTAATGCCTACATAATATTTTGGTTTTCATATTTTGCAAATACACTGATGATTGTATACTGGAGCTGCAAATTACATTATCTTCTGTCACCAAGGAGTAACTAACATGCTGTAATTTTAATGGATGACTGTTTTCCTTCAGTTTCACAATTTCAACATGATTACATGGTTCAACTTTATAATGTTGATTTTGGGCTTCAAACCCACGTGAGACAAAACATTGTGTTTAGCAGTCACTAATATGAACTACAGCCAACACCAGTGGAAACTGACTTTTGAAACAAAGCCAGTGTACTTTCCTCACACCCACTGCAAAAGGATTGGTTGCAGGATCTTTATGGTACTACATAAAAAGCTGTTTGTATGTCTGTATGTTCCAGTTTTTTTCCTTGTTTGTAAAAAACATTCCGCAGTGACATCTACATTGGTAAATGTTAGATTTGCAAATATTTGGTATTAGGAGATATTGATTTAATGAAGATAATACAAAGCAAAAGAAAACCCTTGCTGATTCTCACAATATCATATATTTACTGTGATAGAATCATCAGGTTTAGGTTGGAAGGGACCTTAAAGATCATCTAGTTCCAACCACCCTGCGGGGCAGGGACATCTTCCATTAGACTAGGTTGCTCAAAGCCCCAACCAGCCTGGCCTCGAACACTTCCAGGCATGGGGAATCCACAGCTTCTTGGGCAACCTGTGCCACTGTATCACCACCCTCACAGTAAAGAATTTCTTCCTAATACCTAATCTAAATCTACCCTCTTCTAGTTTAAAACCATAACCTCTTGTCCTATCACTACACTCCCTGATAAAGAGTCTCTCCCCATCTTTTCTGTAGGTCCCTTTGAGTATTGCAAGGCTGCTCTAAGGTCTCCTTGGAGCCTTCTCTTCTCCAGGCTGAACAACCCCAACTCTCACAGCCAGTCTTCATAGGAAAGGTGCTCCAGCCCTCTGATCATCTTTGCGGCCCTCCTCTGGACTTGTTCCAACAGATCCATGTCCTTCTTATGTTGGGGCCACAGAGCTGAACGCAGTACTCCGGATGGGGTCTCACGAGAGGAGAGCAGAGCCAAGAGGCAGAATGACCTCCCTTGACCTGCGGGCCACGCTTCTTTTGATGCAGCCCTTTTGATGCAGTTGGCTTTCTGGGCTGCAAGCGCACATTGCTGGCTCGTGTTGAGCTTCTCATCCACCAACACCCCCAAGTCCTTCTCCATAGGGCTGCTCTCAATCCATTCTCTGCCCAGCCTATATTTGTGGTTGGGATTGCCCCAACCCACATGCAGGACCTTGCACTCAGCCTTGTTGAACTTCATAAGGTTTGCACGGGCCCACCTGTCAAGCCTGTCCAGGTCCCTCTGGATGGCATTCATCCCCTCCGGCATGTTGACTGCACCACATAGCTTGGTGTCATCAGCAAACTTGCTTATGAAAAAATTTCATCAGCAGACTTTCTTATGAGAAAACTATAAAGCAGGTATTTCTCAATAGTGTGTAACAAGTTGCATATGAAGAAAGGCACTTACGCTACTACATAGTAATTTTTACAGATGAAAATGCACTTCTTTTGCATTGGACAGCAATGCATCTCTCTGTACTCATGAAATGTATGAAGGAAATGGACTGGAGGCAACTTCTAATTTTATCCATATCTGTGTGGACCAGCTTCCTCGTACTGTGATGTTAAACCAGTCCAGTTGAATCAGTACCAAAAAATGAACAAATAAAGTGATTTTTGTTGTGCTTGCTTTCCTTCTTTTAATTTAGGTTATAAGACAGTATGGGCCCTTTTGTATCTGTGAGAAACAGAGGCTTTTTTTAAAATTTATTTTATTTAAGGCATGGGATGTGCATAAGCTTATGAAATGAGTCTAGCACAATGGGAGCAGTGGTATAGCGCAGGCAGAATCAGAATAGAGCCAGGCTTTTCTGTCCATGCTGGAAACAGCAAAAGTCACCTGTATATGAAAGCTGCCTCCATTTACTCCAGAAGTTATGAAGTACAGAGATTTTGAAGAATATTCATAAATAAATCTTCTGATACATTAGCTTGTACTACATTACCTAGACAGTAAAGTGTTTGAAATGCCTCTCTTTTTAGCTCACTGACTAAACAAAAGAAGTAAACTCACTTTTGCTGTTTAGGATATAACTGAAAAATAAGGGTGCTATCCTCATTAAAAGTAAGTTCCTGTGCTAGAACTGAAGATAGAGAAATAATATAGAAAGCTAAGTGGCGTTCAATAGGACTTTTATAATTAGTGGTAGAGAGGACTTTTATTATTAGCTGTCAAGTGAATGTAGAACCTGTTAATGAATTAATAAACACATGAGATTTAATAATATATAGTAAATAAAAGAAAAATGTGGTTAAGTGCTTAAAATCCTGTGCTGTGGAACAGGAAAATGATAAATTTAAGAGGAGAGTCTAATGAGTTAGTAAGACTTTAGTATCTCTGGGATTTGTCCTTTAGATAGAGCGTGAAAGAAGGTATGATGCATAGCCACGCTGCCCAGGAGGAGCACTGGGAGGCAATGACAAACTTCTTCCTGGAGGAACCGTGTTCCTAGCACTGCAGCATTTCTAGACCTGTTACTAAATCAGATATAAGGGACATTATATCTTAGTATCCCTTGCATAGCCAGACACGTTTGCAGGTTGGTGTAGTAAGAAGGCAGTGCCTCGGCGCACTACAGGAAACACAAACCACAGAATTTGCTCAGCCCAGGCTTTAATTCTACCAGAATTATACAGTATTTGGGTAGTTTGAAAGTTTGGCTTTTTGTACCCTTCATTATCTTCTCCTGCCCTACTCTTCCCTTTCTTTCTCCACAAATGCACAGTAGTGTAAGAATGGGATAAAATTTTGAGATCTAAGTTTAGGTAATGTGGCTCAAGATTACTAACATTTATTAGATGTGGCAATAAAAATACTTATAAAGGATATTCAGATACTCTCAGTTCACTTTTAACTGGAAACATGCCAATCATCAACAGTCAGTGCTAGGAATTGAACAAGAGAGAAAACAATTTACCTACCCTGCCTTAGCATGCACTGACTGATACCGGACAGCCAATTTGATTGCCCATGCTGTCACTGAGTTTATTTTTAAGCAGATGATTGAAACTAAGGTCTCTGTGGTTGTCACAGACTAAGGGTGTTGTATTTCACGGATTGAAGGGCTCCTTGATGTGTCTCTCACAGATGAAAATACTTACAGCATTATGGTCAGTGCTTTTCATGCTAAATATTCAGAGTCAAGATTCTGACACCATCCTTCATGTTTAAATATTGGAGCAGAGAGTGGGAATTTTTTATTGTCTCTTCGAGCAACATCAAAAGCTTTCCATCAGAAACCCATGTAGTTTCTTGGCAGAACTGGCCTGGCCTTCTAGACTCTAATTGTAGCCTGAAGACTAAAAGGCTGAGGTTCCCTGGGGCTTTCAACTTCCCCCCAAAGTATTGGTAGCTCAGGAGGACTGTTTTTATAAATCATAGTAGTAAATCTATCAAAAGACTGATATAAAACACTTCTTTCCTGAAACAATTTTGATGGTATACTTGTTTCCATGAATTTCTTAATAACTTTATTGTTCTGAAGTTAAATAAAAATTCTAACAAAATGCTATAATTCCATACCAATAGAAATACTCCTAGCTTTTTTCCAGTTGAGTCTTTCAGGTACCATACGTCATGGACAAGAAAATCTTACAGAATGACTGCTGCAAATGTAAGAACAGTCGCGTGTGTGTGTTTAGTGGAGCACAGGATTGCTTGCTGCTCTCGTATCAGCCCTTATTTCCCCAATGGATGTTAACAGGATATTGTGTACAAATTTGGAATTGCAATTTTGTTTTTGTACTGGAAATCAAACCCATATTTTTTTCATCTGTTTCCAAAGAGCTGTAATATTCAATGTATGGCTTATGCCAAACAGTAAAATGTAGGAAAGCAAGCTTTGCATACTCCAAATGTCCAAATACATGGTCAACTAATATCCCCTAAAATATATTCACAGATAGGGCTTAAACATGCTTAGAACTTCCCTTGAATGGAAACTAGGAATCAGTTATTTAAAATGTCTTAAATCTGCTATTTTAAAATGGAAGGGAAAAAATACCGAGGTTCTTTCATTCAGCAAGGTCTCCACTTGTCCAAGTTTTAACCTCTGTGTGTGTAATACTCCTGATAAAAATGGGTAATGACAGTCTCTGCCTCTAGAGAATTTACTGGTCTAGATTCAGGAAATGTCTGACACCATCAAGCTAATTTTATACTAGCTGACTTAGGAACAAGAAAGCATTAAAACTGGATGGACTGTATAGAGTCTGTATAGTTGATGTGCATCTACCAGGCAGCTTTGCAGCTGTACAGCCTTGGTCTGGTGCAGATGTGCAGGCCTAGTGACATTTCAGTTGAATTAGTCTGTGTTTCTGGGTGTCTGTGTCAGGTTGCCATTGCCAGGTCCACCAGGTGCTATCCACTGCCTGTTCTTCCCCAGCTGAAGTGGCAGGTCTTGGAAGAGCATCCCAGGCACTGCTGGATCCTATCTATCTGCTGTTTTCGTGTCTCAGATTGGACACAACCAAGCCTGTCATAGAA
Organism: Burhinus oedicnemus; assembly: GCA_008921705.1. Classification (NCBI taxonomy): domain Eukaryota; kingdom Metazoa; phylum Chordata; class Aves; order Charadriiformes; family Burhinidae; genus Burhinus; species Burhinus oedicnemus. The sequence continues at coordinate 2,047,065 of VFFE01007696.1, forward strand.
GGAACAAGACTTCTTAGGAGTCCATTATTAACCCTGGTCTTTCTGTAGGCCTACTTCAGAGTTTTTCATCTGTCTTTCCAGTTGCAGGCAGTGATATTCGAAGAAACAGACAGACCCAGTCTATTAATATATGGCTCCATGGCTTGTGTCAGTGCTAGAATTTTGGGTTTTTTGATAATAGGGTGGTCTACACAGCAGCAGGCCTGCTGGTGTTGGATGGCTTCATCTTTCGCAAAGGGGGAAGAGGGTCTTCACTCATGAGCTAACGGGGCTGATTGACAGAGCTTTAAACTAGACTGGGGGTGGGGGGAGGGAAGGGACGGGTAATATCAGGCTTGCCTGTGACAAGCCAAGGGATGGCACACCAAGGTTAGAGGGACAGGGTGCTAGCGAGAGCTCTCAGGCTGCTGCTCTTAGACTTGCTGGGTACACTGGAGCACACCTGAAGCCTTACGGAGATGAGCCAGGGGCTCCTGAGGTAATAGGAGCCAACAGGGAACACCGATGAAGTACCTCAAATGAATTAAGGGACGTTCCTCCAAAAAGGTAACATGGCTGACAGCCCAGATGAAGTGCTTGGTGGGATGAATCCCAAGCTGTTCAGAAAGGACAGACAAGGAAGGAGGGATGGAGGTGTTGCCCTCTACATCAAGAAACGGATAGAGTGTGAAGAGCTGTCTCTGAAGAATAGCCATGAGCAGCTAGAAAGCTTATTAGAGACTGGGGCAACAAAAGGAACCTTGTGGTTGGTGTTTACTACAGGCTGCCCAATCAAGGGGAGCCTATTGACAAAGCCTTCTTTCTCCAGCTACAGGAGTCGTTGTGCTCACAAACTCTCATCCTGCTTGGGGACTTCAGCCTCCCCAACATCTGCTGGAAAAGTAGCATGGCAAGATGTAGGCAATCCAGGAGACTCTTGGAGTGCGTTGAGGATAACTTCTTATGCCAGGTAATAAACAGACCCACTAGAGGGGATGCAGTGCTGAACCTGTTGGTCACCAATGCAAGTGAACTAATCAGTGACGTCAAGATTGGAGGCAGCCTGGGCTGCAGTGATTGTGTACGGATGGAGTTCGCAGTCCTGAGGAATATGGGTCAGGTGAAGAGTAAAGTCAGGACCCTGAATTTTAGGAAAGCAGAATTCCAGCTGTTCAGTGAGTTAGTCAATGAGACACCCTGGGAAACTGCCCTCAGGGACAAGGGAGCAGAAGACAGCTGACAGATCTTTAAGGTCTCTTTCCATAGAGAGGAAGAGCTCTTGATCCCCATGTGTAAGAAATCAGGAAAGGAAGGCAAGAAACTGGCATGGCTGAGTCAAGACCTGCTGGTCAAACTAAAGAGCAGGAAGGAAATGCACAGGCAGTGGAAGCAGGGACAGGTATCCTGAGAAGAGTATAGGGACACTGCCTGGTTGTGTAGGGATGGGGTCAGGAAGGCCAGGATGCAGCTGTAGCTGAACTTGGCAAGGGATGCAAAGAATAATAATAAAGGCTTCTATAGGTATGTCAGCCAGAAAAGGAAGGTCAAAGAAAGTCTGCCCCCCCCGATGAACGTGACTGGCAAACTGGTAACAGGAGATGAGGAAAAGGCTGAGGTACTCAACAACTTTTTTACCTCAGTCTTCACTGGCAATCTCTCTTCCCATACCTCTCGAGTGGATGGACCTCAAGGCAGGGACTGGGGGAGCGAAGTCCCTCCCACTGTAAGAGAAGATCAAGTTCAAGACCACATGAGGAACCTGAACATACAGAAGTCTATGGGACCTGATGAGATGCATCCCAGAGTCCTGAGGGAATTGGCTGATGTGGTTGCCAAGCCACACTCCATGATATTTGAAAAGTCATGGCAGTCAGGTGAAGTCGCTGATGACTGAAAAAGGGAAACATTGCACCCATTTTTAAAAGGGTAGAAAGGAGGACCCTAGGAACTACTGACCTGTCGGCCTCACCTCTGTGCCTGGTAAGATCATGGAACAGATCCTCCTAGAAGCTGTGCTAAGGGGAGACAGGGAGGTGATTCGAGACAGCCAGCATGGATTCACAAGGGCAACTTTTGCCTGACCAACCTAGTGGCCTTCTATGATGGAGTGACTACATCAGTGTACAAGGGAAGAGCTGTTGATGTCATCTATCTGGACTTCTGTAAGGCCTTTGACACAGTCTCCCACAGTGATTTTCTCTCTAAACTGGACAGATATAAATTTGATGGATGGACTATTATGTGGATAAGGAATTGGTTGGATGGTCACATCCAGAGGGTCAACAGCTCAATGTCCAGATGATGATCAGTGACGAGTGGTGTCTCTCAGGGGCCAGTACTGGGACTGGTACCGTTTAATATCTTCATCAATGACATAGGCAGTGAGATGAAGTGCACCCTCAGCAAATTTACAGATAACACCAAGCTGAGTAGTGCAATTGACACACCTGAGGGACAGGATTGCCATTCAGAGGGACCTGGACAAACTCAAGAAGTGGGCCTGTGTGAACCTCATGAGATTCAACAAGGCCAAGTACAAGGTCCTGCATCTCTGTTCAGGCAACCCCCGGTATCAATACAGGCTGAGGGATGAATGGATGGAGAGCAGCGCTACAGAGAAGGACTAGGGGGTACTGGTAGGTGAAAAGCTGGACATGAGCTGTCAATATGCGCTTGCAGCCCAGAAAGCTGACTGTATCTGGGCTGCATCAAAAGAAGCGTGGCCAGCAGGTCAAGGGAGGTGATTCTGCCTCTCTGCTCCTCGCTGGTGAGACCTCACCCAGGGTACCGCGTCCAGCTCTGGAGTCCTCAGTACAGGAAAGACATGGACCTGTTGGAACGGGTCCAGAGGAATGCCATGAAGATGATCAGAGGGCTGAACACCTCTCCTATGGGGAAAGGCTGAGAGCGTTAAGAAAGGCTGTTAGGGTTGTTCAGCATGGAGAAGAGAAGGCTCTCTGGATACCTTATTGTGGCCTTTCAATATTTAAAGGGGGTTTATAAGAAAGACGGGAATGGACTTTTTAGTAAGACCTGTAGCGATAGGACAAGGGGTAATGGTTTTAAACTGAAAGAGGGTATTAATTAAAGTATATAAGGAAGAAATGTTTTTACAAGGAGGGTGATGGGGCACTGGAACAGGTTGCCCAGAGAGGTGGTAGTTGCCCTATCCCTGGAAACATTCAAAGTCAGGTTGGATGGGGCTTTGAGCAACCTGATCTGGTTGAAGACGTGCTTGGTCATTGCAGAGGGGGTTGGACAAGATGACCTTTAAAGGTCCTTTCCAACCTGAACTATTGTATGATTATATGATACTGTCCCCTTGACCTGTGCATGTCCCTAAGGATGGACTGTATAATTCTTACGCTTCGGAAAGCAAGGACTTGGTTAGATGCTGCTAAAAGTATTTAGTCACATCAGCATTTTTACCTGATGTGTGATGACAGGAGAGGCCATTAAATTGTGATTAAGAACTTTGAAAGACATCGTAGAATGCAGGGAGGATCAGTTTGGTGCAGAGGCCTGAAGAAATGAGCTTCTGTGGGCATAGTATAAATGTTGCCCTGGCTCATGTCCCTGAACAGGTGTGACTGGTTCCTCTTCACAGTCTTTTAGATGATCACCCAAAGATATGTTGGTGCCATCTTACCTAAGTTATGGTATACCCACAGTGATCTCTTTGTATAGTGGTAGTATGGTAGCTGGTAGTGTAACTGTCAGGTTAAATAAACAAATATTTCTTCCAGTAAGTGAACATCTCCAATCTTGTACCATCTTTATTATTTTAGAGCACATCTTTCTAGGAGGAAGTTATTAATAAATTACAGCTGTCACAATACCAAAGTTAATAGATGAAAATAACAACAGGAATGTTTTAGCTATCGTGTAAAAAACTCTGTACGCTTTGGAGCAAAGGTATGTAGTACTAGGAAAATTAGTAAAAAGTTCTTCACTGAGAGGGTGGTCAGTCACTGGAAAAGTCTCCCCAGGGAAGTGGTCATGGCACCAAGCCTGTCAGAGTTCACAAAGCATCTGGATGATGCTCTTAGTTATATGATTTAGTTTTAGGTAGTCCTGCAAGGAGCCAGGAGTTGGACTCGGTGATCCTTATGAGTTGCTTCCAACTTGAGATATTCTGTGATGCTATGAAAAATGTATGCTGAGTGGCTACTACAGCAGGCAGTTATTAAACATTTGCAAATGGTAAACGTTCTCTGTTACTGCCTTTCAAAGAAAGTATTCAGCACAGAGCTTTTCTGCTTGAGTATGAAAGAGGATTCACTCTTTAGAGAATTAAGATTTTAACATGGTAAAGTACAGGTCAGGCCACATACCTGAGTTAGACTTCCTCACTTTAGTGGCTGTGTGTTGAAACAGTGACTCCTAGAGACTTACTAGTCCTGATAAGCAAGTTGAACAGCAAAAGCAGTGTCTAAGAGTGCCAAGATCTAGTGAGGCTGTTACTGGAAAATGTCCTTTCTTTATAACAGAGCTTCAGAAAAGATAATGTAAATAAAAAATTCAGGAAAAATAATAAAAGAAGTTGTTTCTTACTCTTAAGGCTTTCCCAGAAGTTAAAACTTTCTGGTTGAGTTGCTTTAACTTAATAAATAAAATGTTTAGATGGAAGCTTATTCATTAATTCAGTGGAAATAAGGTTTCCAACAGCAGAGGGCCCATTAATATAGTAAAAACACAAGGTACCATTGCCTAAGTTAATAAAATCAGACTAGAAATAAGCTAAAAATTCTTCACAGTGAGGTATGTAGATAGTGGAGCAACTTACTTGCAAAAGTAGTCAGTAATCCACACTATGAAGTTTTTAAATTAAAATTGGATGTCTCTTAAAAAAAAGAGACGCACTAAGTCTGAGGAAATCACTTTGAAGATCTACAGTGGTAAGCATGAGGGCAAAGTAATTTACCCTAACGCTCCCTGTTAGCCATTAAAAGAACTGATACACCTTTCATTAAAAGACAAATGGAAAATACACCTTTCTGATGTTTCCAGCAGGTGCAGTTTTGTACTTGACAAAGAAAAGAGATGAAAAAAAGCAGTTAAGCATGCCAGAAGCAATGGAAAATAAATGTCAAACTTTGTTTTTTATAAGCAGGCACAACTCAGTACAACTTGTGCAGAGTGTTAATGAATTGCTTCTACTTGTACGGTATTTGAAATGAAGGGGTTGAATGCCTTTTATGGATATATATGGAAGTGCCTCTCTACCTTTTAGAATTATGATTTTGGAACAAACCATCTTTCTGTATCTGTATGTAAAATTCACAGCAGAACGACATACTCCTGATCAATCATAGTGACAAATGCTTTGGCAGCCAGCATGCTAGTTGGTTGTGCAGGAATCAGCCTCAGAATCGGGCTGTGGATGTGGCCATAAACACATGCGCTTCAATTCCCAGTGCTGGTGTGGCTTAGTCTACATTTAACGCTGCACTGTTTTTTGAAAAACCATCCTAACTCACCTTTGCTGCTCGTTGTTGTGTCATCCCTACAAGAAGTCAACTGCAGACTTTTTTGTGGTGAAGCAGTGAACCAGATGGGTGACCCAAGCTGTTTGAAAAAATGTTTATCCCCAAAATTGGTGAGTTGGTCAATGAGACAATCTATGAAAGAAGATGGAGTGGAATTTTTTTATTTTTTTTGTGACATCCAATGCTTACATGTTTTTGAATTTCAGCACTAAGATCATGTCCATGTGAAGTTAAACAACGACCTAATGAACCCTTTAAATAAAAATAAACATCTAAGCCTGTGTGCTTTTATTTGATTTTAACATTACATGAAGGAAAAGAATCAACCTTGTCACACAGATACGTTTTTTTTGTCTTGGCTTCACTAGTATCTAAAAAGCACATAAGGCTGCAGGAGAAATGTTTTTCTATATACGTACCGTGATATATTTCAAGTAAGTAGCTGGGCTTCATCAGTGTAACTGAGGTGAAAATATAACAAAAATAGGAACTTAACTTGTGTTTTGATGTGATTTCAGTAATCCTTTTAGTAAAATGTGTCTTTTCATAAGAATTAAGGTAAACTACTATTCTACTTCTAAGAAATTTATCACTTTTATTTCTGCACCAAGTTGTCATAATACCAGTAAAGTAATGACTGCATAAGGAAGAGCTTCTCACGGATGCTTATTTTCTAAAACATAATCCCTGCAGATATGCATGAAACACAAATAGATTAATAGCAACAGAAGTAACACCACTCATATTTGCATTAATAAGACAGTAGTCAAGTTTTTTTCTGCTAGGGACTTTTTGGGAGATTTTTTTCTTTTTGTCGTACCAAGTATAAGGAGGAAGATGTGTATTTTTTTTTTTTTTTTAAATCTTTCATCCTGGGTTCTTTCCATGTATAACCAAGCTG
>VFFE01007696.1:2053453-2092402 GCA_008921705.1 Burhinus oedicnemus
GGGCAGAGGAAGAAAAAAGAGAAAGAGAGAGAAATATCTGTGATATTTTTGGTTTCTTTATGATGTGTAACACAGCATGTTAAGGCATTTTTAAATACATCAGTAGTTCTCACATTGTCTGTTCCTGAGAAACTCTGACAATTGAATTACCAGTGGAAAACTAACCTCCAAAAAGGTGAGAGTAGCAATCAGCAGAACAATGAATTCACTGTAATTTTGATAAACATATATAATATCAATAATCAGTGAACAGGCTGGGCAAGAGATTTGTCTGGTAAAGATTCAATGATCCCCTGTTTTATCACAAAAAAGGTCATGGTTCACAAAAAGAAATTGTGAGATCCCTCCAACAGCTTGTGTGGAATGTTTTCTGTTTTTACCTGCATTGGGATAGTAGCTGATTCATAACATACATTATGAGCCTCTAGGGGAAAGCTTGTGTAGGCCAATAGGCCAGATTTTGATGATGCATTTATTTTCATAATTCATAATAAAATTTCATAATACATTCATTTTAATGATAAATTTAATAATAATAATTTTTGCAACTTCAGTTATAATGCTACTGAGAAACTAAAGTGTGTCACTCTGAAAGATTTCTTTAAAACTTTTCAGTAATCACATCTCCTGAATGATTAACGAAAAAAGACAGCTATGATGATTCATAATTTGTATTTCATATATTTGAATCTGTATAAACAACTGAATATGATCCTGAATACTTTAGAGACTGATGATATTTTTTTTCGTGTGGTGACCTGATTTTCAAATACAAAAGTAGTATTTCACTTGTATGTCTAACCTGCAGACTTGTAATTATACACTGCTTGGAGACTAGCTGTGCTCTTTGAAAAATAGTTGACCTTGGGTTTTGCCAAAACCTGGAAAACAGTCATAAATACTGAAACAACCCTTTTCTTATGATATTACAAAGCATTGGTCTAATTACAAAAATCTTTTATTACGATATGTTAAGTAAATTATTTTGTATGTGTGTGAAAATATCAGAAGAAAAGGATATTGTGTCTTTGTGGCAGGACGAGATGAGAAACTTATCTTAGGAAAGTAAGAATGCAGTGTCTTAATCTGAAGGCCAGTATTTAACATTGGCTTAATCTTGTTAGGCATCGCAAAATGCATATATTTACATTTTGTTTTATTGTCATTTAGGTTTGAACTTGTCACTGTGGTATACAGGCCAATTATGCCAGTGTTCAATGCAGAAGTACAGAAAATCAAAGGCTCTGTTCTAGGGAGTTTATAATTTGGTATAATCCAAGGTCAATTCTGATCACATTCACATTTGAGAGTAAGTCCACTAAAATGATTTGCCATTCTTCCACATGGGAAACAGCTTTTATAGCCTGAGTCGCATTGCTGAGGCAGAAGAAGCATTAAACAAGGGAAAAGTTGAAGCAGAACCATAAACACGGTAAGCAAAACTTCATATAAACTTAAGGCTCAATATGTAAATTTTGTAGTGTTAATGCATTTTACATGCATTGTTCATTTTCTGCCTCTTCTTTTTCCTGATGCTCAGCTTCAGCTGTACAAAGACACCCTATGCTGTTCAGTCACTTCTTTTAAGGCTAGGGGAACAAGAATTAAGGTTGTAAATAAATTACAACTGATTAATTGATTTCTAGAAAGAAGACTGCCAACATAGCAAGCTTCAGTGGTGGTCTTCTAGTCTGAATTCACAGGCTGAGGCAGGAAAACTGTTAGAAAAGCATTTTTCTATACTAGTATCTCTTTAACAAGTTTGTTTTGCTATTACTCATTAACCATACATGCAGGAGATTAATTATTTCTCTTTCAGACATGCAATGAATCTTTTAAATCATGTTCAAGTGAATACTTCATAAGCTTTCAGCAACTGTGTTTTGTGTGGTGTGTTTTCAAGGAAAATTTGTTCTACATATGGCACCTTTAAAATGTCTGAAATAGAAAGCAGAGAGCTTTATCATAGTGCTGTGAGATTCTAGGTCATAAGATAAATATTGTGAAGTACTATGGATGGGAAGGTATTGCAATGGTTTTCTGTTTAACAGGAAATTGCCTGTTTGATAAGACAACCTTGCACCACTGTGCTTCATCTACATTGACTGGAAAAACTATGAACTGTGGATCTGATTCAATCGCCTATATTTGTAAGCAGTCTCATCCCTTGTCTAATTTGACCCGTGGTTTTGTACCTTGGTGTGGAAGAAGATTGTCTCCCAGTTCTATTGATAAGACCGCATGTGGTCAACTGTGACCTACACATACTACGTTTTCATTGCATAGAAACTGGTGTATGGGAATAGGAGGCAGAGGAGGGTCACTGCTGCACTCTTGGCTTTTGCCAGGCAGTAATTTGGCTTACTTGGTACACAGATTTGGACTAGGAAACTAGGACTAGGAAACTAGGAGTGCTCCTAATTTAGATAGACTGAGTAATCACAGGTATTTGGTTTACGTGGCAAGGTTTTGATGGTGGGGAGGGCTGCAGGGGTGGCTTCTGTGAGAAGATACCAGAAGCTGTCCCCATGTCAGACAAAGCCATTTTCAGCCACCTCCAAGATGGACACCACTAGCCAAAGCTGAGCCTCTCAGCAATGTTGGAGCACCTCTGTGATAACATATTGTCCTTATTTCCCATTATCGTACTCTGATTTGGATTGGCAATAAAGTAGTTTCCCCAAGTCGTCTGTTTTGCTCATGACAGTAATTGGTGAGTGATCTTTATGTCCTTATCTCGACCCATGAGCCTTTCGTTCTATTTTCTCCCTGCCTGTCCAGTTGAGGATGAGAGTGAAAGAGCATCTTGGTGGGCACCTGGTGGCCAGCCAAGGTCAACCCACTACAACACTCATGCTCACGGGCCTAGCAGCACCCTGCCAGAGCCGGGAGGGTTAATCTAAGTTAATCATGTGAATGCTTGCAGTCCTCATCCCCTGTGGAGCCAGTGGCAGCAGCACTAAGGAATGGGCTGCAAAGATGTTGCAAGGGGTATCAGAGCCAGCAGCTTCCCCCAGTGCTTTGGAGCAACCACTCATGTCCTTCTGGGCACGGGAAGGATTCTAACTCACAGGATCAATTGTCTGGGGACTTTTTGCCATCTCAGAAGCCCCTGAGATGGATCTGAGTTGTGGGAGTTAAGGGGTCAGGCAGTGGTGGCGTCCCTGGTAGGTGCGACCACCCCATGGGGCCAGGAGACAGGTCTTGCTCACATGCTCAGGGAACAGCCAATATCCAGCTCTGGGGTCAGGAAGGTTTCCCCTGAGACAGACTGGGACTGGTCCCCAGGGCTATTTCTTCCTTTCTCTGCAGCACAGAGCACACCCCCTTGCCAGGGCTCCTCTGGGCCACTTTGGCTAAGTGACTGCCTGCTGCTCTTGCAGCAATTAAATGATTCTTTTTCAACATGAAGATGCCACTGGTGCCCTAAGTCTAGGGTCAGGAAAGAATTTTTTCCCTTGGGGAGATTGTCACTGGTCCCAGGGGTGATTTTGCCTTGCTTGGCCACACTGAGCAGAGCCCCTTGCCAGGGTTTCTTTGGGCCATTTTGGCTAAGTGCCTGCCTGCTGTTCTTGCAGGACGAAGATGCCATGGGTACCCTGGATCCCTCAAGATCTGCCACTTTTCAGCTGTCTCTACATTCAATAAAAGTGAGGTTTTGTCCTTGATTTGCTGTTTGTGTCATATGTGTGGTGCCCTTGGCCTGGGAACCTTGTCCTGCAGCTGTGCTGTCAGCAATGCACACTGACTGTATTGGGTTTATGTATCAAGTTTTGAGGGGTGGAGGCCACAGGGATGGCTTGTATGAGAAAACACCAGAAGCTGTCCTCATATTGGACAGAGCCATTTCCATATGCCTCCAGGATGGACCTGCCCCTGGACAAAGCTGAGCCTGTCAGATATGTTGGTAGTGCCTCTGTGATAACATATTTAAGAAGGGTTAATAAAAGCTGTGCAACAGCAGCTGGGAGAGAGGAGTGAGAGAAACAGCCCTGCAGACACCAAGGTCAGTGAAGAATGATGGGGAAGAGGTGCTCCTGGAGCTGGAGACAAGATTCCCCTGCAGTGCATGGTGAAGAACATGGTGAAGCAGGTTGTCCCCCTGCAGTCTATGGAGGTCCATGGTGGAGCAGATATCCACCTGCAGCCTGTGGAGGACCCCACGCTGGAGTAGGTGGATGTGCTGTGAAGGAACTGTGACCCTGTGGAGATCCCACTCTGAAGCTGGCTTCTGGCAGGACCTGTGGCCCTGTGGAGAGGAGCCCACGCTGGAGCAGGTTTGTTGGCAGGACCTGTGGCTTCACAGGTGACCCATGCTGGAGCACTCTGCTCCTGAAGAACTGCAGCCCATGGAAAGGACCCACACTGGAGAAGTTCATGGAGGACTGTGTCCTGTGGGAGGGGCCCCACACTGGAGCAGGGGAAGAGCGTAAGGAGGAAGGAGCAGCAGAGACAAGGTGTGATGAACTGACTGCAACCCCCATTCCCTGTCACCCTGCACTGCTTGGGAGGAGGAGGTAGAGAAATTGGGAGTGAAGCTGAGCCCAGGAAGAAGGCGAGGGTGGGGAAAAGGTGGTTTTAGATTTGTCCTTATTTCTTGTTATCCTACTCTGACCTTGGATTGGCAATAAATTAAATTAATTTTCCCAAGTTTAATCTGTTAGTCTGTGATGATAGTTGCGGAGTGATCTCCCTGTCTATCTTGACCTGCGAGCTTTTTTTGTATTTTCTACTCCCTTTCCAGTTGAAGAAGGAGAGTAATAGAGCAGCTTGGTGGGCACCTGGTGGCCAGACAAGGTCAACCCATCACACCACAGTGGAACCTATGCCTAACTTTCACTATTGTTGCACTGTGTAATGTTATTTTTTCAATACCATGGAATCTAAGGTAAAGAAGGGTTTCTCAATCTGTTCCAAGAAACAGAAGTTGAATGTTAGTTAAGAAAAACCTGATACAAAGTAGAAACATGAGTGAAATCTCTGATGCAGTCATAATGCTCAAAATGTAAATTATGCAGTATTCTGACAGTCTAGATCCCACACTTAATATTTTTTTTAGACCCCTTCTGATATTTTGTAAATCCTGTATGCTTCCATCAGGAATGTGGGAGAAATTACTTAAATCAAACCATAATACTGATAGCCATTTTCTGATTATCAGAGAAACATTTTATACTGAATCTGTTTTCAAAATATATTACATGAACAAAATCAAAGAAGCACTTTCTTCATGTTATAATGTCACTTAGTTATGCTTTTTAATTAATTTTATTTTCTATTAAAAGGATTCACTAGAAGGAACACAGAGTACAGGAAACAGTTTCTCAGGAAACTTTCAGTATATGTATGCCTTGATTATGAAATTATGTACTGTATAAGCTGTTTTTTGTGGTGCAACAGCAAAGGCTTTTCAAAATGAGAGCTTCCTCTTCCCTTTCTAAATAAGGGATATGAGGTCAAATTTGCTTTAAAATTTTTCAGCATAGGGCTGACTGACCATCACCAGGTGATACCTGAGGTAAGCAAGTAGCTTGAGTTTTTTTACATCTGCAGAGGAACCTCACAAATTGCACCGAATATACGCAAACAAACCAGGTGATTTTTGGTTGCAGTCTAGTGTAGTTGGTATTTGATGGAGCAGACACCACAGTACAAACTAAGTTTGTAAACAATATTATATTGTTGCTGTAGCTAACCAGTGTAGAATTAATATGTGGATGGAGAGATTAACCATGAATATAGTCTTCCTCATGGCGTTTTCCTTTTTTTGAGGACTGGTAGTAAAAGGCAGCATGAGCCCTGAGGAATTAATTCATGGGCAAATTGGATCCATCTAAAAGCAAGCAGCAGCGAGATGCAAAGAGATGATGAGGAAGAGTGCCGGGAAGGGGTGGTGAGAAGCACATCTCCCCTGCCCTATTTCCCAAGGAGGAACTGAAAAAAGAAATGCAGCTACTGGGTGAACAGAGCAGCTCATGTGCCACAGGGACATGGGATTTAGTGGCTCACTTTACTCTTTAATTTCTTGGTTTGGATCCAATTTACTGTGGTGACTTGTTTATCACTTACCATCTGTTTCATGTGATGTACAACAGTGAAAAGTTTGTTTGGCCTCTTTTCTTTGGAGAACTTTCTGGTCATTTCTCATTATTTATTCATGCCTTTCTGAACCCAAAAGCTTAAAGTGACTTGAGTTATCAAAAAATAGGACTTTTTGCCTACTCACTTTTCATCATTTTTGCTTACTGTCAGAGAGTTTTTTGGCAGCCAAAACTGTACAGGTGCCACATTCATTTTACATTAGAAGCTTTTTCAACATGTTCAGTAGCAACTATTTTGGTATAGTGTTGAAATTTTAAATGTGTTTTCTTTCCCCCAGCTATTATGGCATGCCTGTGTTTATACACTTGCAAATATTTAAATGTAGCTAACAAAATATTAGAAAAACTAGGAAAAATGCTTCTTTGGTCAAAGTTTCAAAATATGAGACTTCTTTCCTGGCACATTATTTTAGAATGCTGCTTTAATAATTTATTTATAAAAGCCAAAGCTTCAACTTGAATGGAAGAGCTTGCTACTGTTTCAAACATAAAAAATTTAAAAACATTTATAGGCATTTCTGTGTGTGCATATCTGTGCATAGCAGTGTCATAGCAAATAACTACAAGCTTATGCTGTTATTTCTTGTCCTTACTAAGACATAACATTTTATTGGACGGTTATGATTTGGGTCTTTTTAATACCTGTCAAAGGTTATTAAGCATCAGTCACCTGGACCTGGGGCCTTGCTCAGGGGTACATTTGTTGAGGGGCTGTTGATTGCAACAAGTACCGCACAGAACAACAGGAAGTTGTCTCCTAGTCTCCCCTCCAAAGGTCCAAACCTCAACCTACACCTCAGAAACAAGGTGGAAGAAACATTATGCTGGCCAAATGATCACTGTCAGCATCATGCCATGACGTTGCAGGGCTGAAAAGCTTTGGAGAGGATGAACAAGCAAAATTAAGAGGCAGTGAAAGCAAGGACCCCACTGAAGTGGAAAGCAAAGGATGAAGTAGAGGTGAAGAAGAAAGGGTGAAAGAAGGATGCAAATAGCAAGTCCACGTAGAAAATGTTCTGACTGCATCACCAGAGTCTGACATCCCAGCTTGGATTAGTTTTACAGGTAATGCCTAAGTGGCTTCTTCACAAAATTTCTATCCTGAAGGCCACATGGCATGAAATGACTAAGTGTTTAGCATTTGTTGTTTTTCTACTGAATGTGTAAAGAGTGGACAGGGAACATTTGCTTTAGCTCCGCATCTTCATGTGTTCACTACTTCTTTTTTTTATTATTTATTTATACATATAATGCCTGGAAGTTCTTGGGGCTGAACAGGAATTTTTTCTTTTTCTGACTGACATAACCACAGGAAACCTAAGAGCATTGCTGGGATTTCGAATAAAAGAAGTGCAGCGTGAAATAGGTAACATTTCATAAAAGCTGTAGAGGTGGTCCTGAGAGTAAATGGAAAATTATACGAGAAGTACAGATGCATCTTATAGAACATGACAGTTACGAGGAAATTGCATTGAAATGTCATTTTTAATAGCTTAGATAGAAATTAACCCTCTGAACAAACAAGACTAAAACCATGCATAAAGCCAGTGGCTAGATTAGTTACATCGGGGTGAGCTGGGCCTACGGTACTGATGATAGGTTATGGAGCTTGAAAGGGCACGAAAAAAGATGAATCGGAAACACATGTCAGAAAGAATTTTTAGAATCATGCATTTATGAAGTAGCTACTGGGCAAAGCAGTTGATGAAAAACACAAGGGGACAATACAAGGGGGAGAGAGAGAGACAGAGAGGGGAAGGGAGAGATTGACGTCTTTTAGTAGCTGCTACAGATAAGAAAGATCTTTGCAGGTGAAGTCCAATGTCCCTAACAGTTCTTTTTATTCACTGCCACATTGAGGTGTAAATTGGCAATATTGAAACCCATTTGATTCTTCCTCTTAAAATCTTGCTTTATGTATCAGTCCAATTAAAGAATCATAGAATCATAGAATAGTTTGGGTTGGAAGGGACCATTAAGGGTCATCTAGTCCAAACCCCCTGCAATGAGCCCGGACGTCAACTAGATCAGGTTGCTCAGAGCCCCGTCCAACCTGACCTTGAATGTTTCCAGGGATGGGGCATATACCACCTCTCTGGGCAACCTGTCCCAGTGTTTCACCACCTGCATTGTAAAAAATATCTTCCTTATATCTAGTCTACATCTATCTTCTTTTATGTATTTTTAGTAGCCTAAACCCCACTATTTCCACATCTATAATTTCCTAAGCAATACAACATGTCTTTTTGCCTACCCAAATGTATGTATTTTACAGATCCACACACTCAGGAAGTAGAAGTAAGTATAAGAATATATACATATGTATACTTTAAAAGATAAATGAGGGGGGTTTTGAGTTAGAAGCTATGCACTGTGTGTTCAGGTACTGCAGTGATACATAGCAGTTTCTGAAGAATGGATACGTAAGTTTTACACCAGTATTTCTAGAGATCTCCTGAAACCAAAGTTAAGTAACCTTAGTATCAGTTCAAAGACCATGCTATTTTGAGTGCTTTCTTTCATACTAGCCTTCATATAAAGTACACTTTCCATAACCATGATATTCCTCCACTTCCAGCAACTTCTGCACTTTTGTAGGGAGAACAAATGCCATTGTCGCCAATAGCTCTTGATTATTTGTCACGCGGCACAAATCACCAACTACTGGTCACCCAACAGAAATTCTCCCTGTTGTTCTCTTTTTTTTGATGACTTTATTCTTTACCTTTCAATTTTGGGCCATTCTGGTTAAATCATCACTATTTCAAGATGACCCAGATGGTTCCAAATGGGACTAAGACTGGTATATATTTGAGACGGTGTGCCCAGCTGCGTATGGTGACAATGTGTGAAATGTTTTTTTCCTAGATAATGTTTCTGATTAGATTTAAAACAATGTTTATTGTATCCAAATCTTTTGCAATTTAAACCACATTGTAATAATATAATAAAAAGAAAAGCACTAACAAAAATGTCAGATATTTTCTGTTGGAACAGAAACTTCAGCATGAGGTATTCATGGATCCTTTAGAGTGGCAATGGCCAGTTATATAAAAGTATCATATGGATTCTGAAGTTCATAGGTAGTAACAGATCTGTCTGTGTATACGTTAGGAGCACAAATCCTTAGTAAGTTGTAATTTGAACAATTCCATGGTACTTCAAGTAACTTTTAGGTAGCAGAAAAACATTATATGAACTTAACAGGAGCTGCTTGCCTGCATAGTTGATTAGACTCACACTGTCTGAAAGCTACTTTGAGGACTGATCTAAGCATTAGACCGTGTACCAGATAACTGGAATGTAATTTGGCTAAACTGAGATTTCTGCTTTTCATTAGACTAGGAAAATTGCATTTTGATCATTAAAATAGCACAACTGGCAACATTCAGTGAAATAGCATGTATGATTTGAATTTTTCAAAGCTATGAATATGCTGGCAGTAAAATTCTGCTGGGTTTTGCACTTTCAGAGGAAATAAAGCCAAAAATGCCAGATGTTCAATGTGTGCATGAACTATGTCACCTCCCAACTTGCTATCCTGTCTCTGATGATACTTAAGAAAACTGGCCCCACTCACGCTGGGGAGGTGGTCTTCACCTGGTCCTCGTCACTGGTGAAACTTCTGAAGGCCCTGAAGAATAGTTCATTTTCAGTTGCTATTCCATCCCTTTATGATTTAATTGTTTAAAAATTTATATCCATTTATTTTATCTTTGAAATCAGGACTTTTAAAAACTAGGAGCATTTTCTGCATAAAATTCTTTATGGTATATTTTGACCAGATATATCAAATTTCATTCAATATAGGCACCTCCTGTTACCCTTGTTTGGTTCACAGATAACAAAAGTATCATTCTGGTTTCCCAGAAAGAGAAAGTTTTATTCTGGGAATTTATTCTTGGGGTACCATTCATTGCTTTATTTGTTTTCCCCAAAACCACCTCTTGAAGGAAAGGAATATGAAATGTTAGTGTTTCCTTTTCTATGTTGGATTTATGATTGCAAAGTGCAAATGCTCATGGGGAGTGACAGATTCTATATTTTAAATGTAGTTGAAACCTAATGATAAAACATTTGAAAATATTACAAAGAGAATATTATTATTTGGTGTGGGGTTTTGAGGTTTTGGTGTTGTTTTTAATTTAATTGATTGAGGGGAGGTTGTTTGTTTTGTTTTGAGCTTTTTTGCTGGGAATTTTTATGTAGCAATATGTAAAAGCAGTGGGTCAGGTTGGAGGCTGATAAATGAATCCATAGTTTCATGTGTTTTTTCCAAAATATGGCATGCTTCAGTTAAATGTCCAACAATGTGGAATTGCAACTGAGCCACCATGAATCATACTAAAAATATTACTTAAATTTATAATAATCGCAACTTCAAATCCACATGCTAGTCTGTGCCAGAATAATATTTTATATTTGCTCTGCTCTGCTGTAAACATTGCTCAAGGTTGAAAGCCACAGATAACTCTGCCCTGCTATTTTTTAGTCACACAGTGCACTTTGAACAGAGAGGTTAATAACTGTCTGTCATTCTGAAAATCCTTTCCACTGTACAGTCTGTAGTAAGTTTCAACCTGTTGCCTTTACATGTTAAACAGTTCATGGCTGTAGCTAAGGGAAACCTCTTGATTATGCACCTGTAGCCAAATTCAGCACTGGGAGAAGCAGGCAAACTGGTGCTGTAAGCATGACCATTTATACAAATAGGGATTTTGGTCCATTAAAACCACGAGACCTATACTCAACTTTCCATAGTTTAAGAGTTCCTTAGCTGTCTCGTAATACAATGGGAAAGTCTTTTTGGATTCTTGAAGATTAGTTGCTGCAGTTTTCCTCAAGTTCAGGTATGTCCTATTAGTTGTTCACCTAGAGTGGTTTAAAAGGACATTGCTTTTAAATATTTTTTTATGCCTGCTTTTTCTGAGATTTTAAAGGCTTAACATAAAACTGTTTCCTCTGCCATCTCCAGGTAGGAACAACAATGAATCATATTTGAAATGCTGCTGTTAAGCAAAATTTCACATTTAGTAGGGAAAAATAACGCAAAATTATATTTCTAGTGTTAAGGTGAAGATGAATGACATTAGTTAGAGGTACGCTCACAAAAGTTAAAAAACCTGATTCTTTAAAAAAAATCAAAATGTTAGTATCTTTAAAAAGGTTAATTCACAGGAAAATGTAAATAAACTTTATTATACCCTCTTTGTGACAAAAATCTTAACTCTGCACAGTTATAAAAACGTTGCTTCTTAGGAACTATTATTATATTCAATTATCTTTTGAAAATGGAGGCATTCATGTTACAAGCTCTGTCTGGAACAGCTTATGTAATAATTAGGAAAAGCACACCAAATTGTGTAGTTCAGGAATGGGCTGGTAAGGTTTTGTCGTAAATGACTTAAGTAATAAATTAAGTATTAATGGAAACTAGCTACATTCAAATGACATTTAAAAATATTTGAGACAACATGTTTGAAATCTGCATAATAAAATTTTGATTATATTATCTGTTTAAACAGAAAGACTTCCTAAACAGAGTTGTCAGAGTAAATCAACTTTTCCTGTTTAAAGAAGACTCTTCAAGCCTGCAGTTCCTAAGTTTGAAACATGGAAATCTGCAAGCATCTCGTAGAGTCATAGAAAGGTGCTGCACATTTGTATTCCACTGCAGAGTCACTGGGAGGTGGAGGAGAGCTTCTCCTAGGGTCTGGCTTCTGACAGCAATTGCATAAGGTGCCCTGCTGCTCTTTCCTGACAAAGTATGTTCTGACAAGTCTGTAAGAGATTCTTTTCCACAATTAAGCCAGGCTTTTCAGGTGTGAGTACACACGTATTTGTAGTGATCAAGTGGATAGACTTACACTGCAGAAATTTCCAAGATTAATCCCAAGGATAGATGAAATTCCTATATCCTCTGAAAAATTGCAGGACTACAGACGTATTTTGAAAAAGACATTAAAGTGTCTATACTCAAAACATAGATTTGTTTACAAATGCACTTAGAAAGAATGAAAGACATGTTGGGAATTGCAGAACTGTATACATTTTGGGGATGTAATTCCACTTGATACCTTTATTTTGCAAAGACATCCTGAAATTGGACTTTCTACAGTATCTAGAATCCTTTCTGTGCCAAAAACCTGTTTTTAAAAGACCCAGGAATAATTTTGCATTTGACAGAATTTTTGTATTTTTCTTTTTGTAATTTACTAATATCTCCAAAGGAATGTTGCTATTAAGAATTTTTCTTCTTGTATTGTCATGTGAATTCTGCAAACATCCGTGTTTCTACTGGAAAATATATTTAATTTGCTAGAAAATGATATTGTAAAGGAAACATATTTGTACCATCTTAGATGTTCGTGCCTGTAAAGATTACTTCTGCTAGAGGGTTTTTTTTCCCCCCTAAATCCAAATTATGTTGACATTCATAATCTGAGGAAGGAGAAAATTTAAGTAAAGGGGAAGGAACAGCAAAATAGTATAGTGAGTTGTGGGTAGAGAAACCATGGAGGGTGGCTGGAAAACAGGCATGAGTAAAAGGAAAGGCTAAAATTTTGTCTCTTTCAGCTATGTGTCTTCACAGGTGCAGCCTAAGTGCAATCAAGAGTCATGCAAACATTTTAGCATAAACAGTGAAGGAACCACATAGGCAGGATATTTACTATCATAGACGATTTTTTTTGAAGAGTAGAAGAGCAGATTTTTTTTTTTTAAGAATAGAAGAAAATTAACATGTTGTAAGAGATTTTTGCATTTTTTCATAGCAAAAAATTAAGAATTCTATTGTGAATAATAATGATACTCAATTCTGAATTATTGCATATCCTTAAACAGCAGATAACACTGAAATTATATTACTCTCAAAAAGTATTTTTTACAAGAAAACAGCAGGTTCACATATGGAGAAACTCTTGACCGCTTGGTTGACTGTAGGCATGTCTGCTGTAGAGACCTTCAAAGAAACAGTAAATATGGAATCCCCATCATGCTAACTTCAAAATCCCTTTTCAGAAGACAGTGGACATTCAAAGTCTTGGTTTCAGATTCCTTTGTAGATGGAATGATGCGTTCAAGCATCAGGAAACAGAGGTATTTATGGATATGCTCTGACACTGAGAGCAGGTAAGTACTAAGTGCTTAGAGTGGCATGTTGTGTCCATCCGTGGAAACATTCAAATTTCTTTGGAACAAGGCCCAGAACAACCTGGTCTAACTAAAGTTTGCCCTGCTTTGGGTTGGAATCCACCTATTCCTTCCAGCTTCAGTGTTTCTGTGATTTTGTTATCTCAACGAGCTGGTTGGAGGTAACTAAAATGATCTGAAGAGACTGGCTTAGAAAGTTGCTGCCTATCCAGCATCCAACAGTTTCACTAATGGACAGATACCAATCATAATGCCTAGTTTAATCATTAAATGTTTGAGATTGGTAATATATATTTTCTAAACCAGTTATTAAGCCTGTTTTGCTCATAGATTAATGTACCATGAGATGTAGGTATTGATGCACGTGTACACCGTGGGCTATTTCAGATTAAGCAATCTGGAGAAAGCTGTATTAGAATTCTGTCATGTATGCAGTGGTTCTGGATGGTTTGGTCTTAATTTTCTTGAATTAGTTGAAAAGTGGCATAAAGATGAAGTGTATGTTTCTGTGAGATTGAATTTCCCTCATAAATTTGCAGTCTGTGTTTTAGTATTTCTTTTAACACTGAGTATTGTCTGAAGTCATGTTTAGCACCATTCTTTTTCCTGCTCTAAGGATATCTGCTCTAAGTATATGAGTCTGTCCCTTCAGGCTGTTCACTGAATGCTTTCCAGAATCGATTCAGTCTTACCGCCACCACGTATATTCTTAATTTTGTTGCTTTGTGAATTGAAATGAAAACACCATGTTGCTATATCATTTGTACCATATGTCACTGTTGTTTATGGTTGGAGCAGAGAGTATAATCATCAGAATTTTCATTAGTTCTAGTTAATGACACTATAAACAGTGTTATAATTTTAACATTCACTTGCTTCCTTGAGTTGTCACGTAATAATGTCCTTGAGCATAATCATGCCTTTCTTTCCATTCCTTAACACACCAGCATATGAACGTGCCTTCTGTCTCTCCAGTGTTTGTTGAGATGGTCAGTGTACTGTCTGTAGATGCACTGGCCCATTTAATTCATTGAGTAGTGTGCTGAGTTAGTGACTGGATGTGGTGTTTGAGAGACGGGTGCTACATAGGAAGTAACTTGGTCAAAAAAAGATACTTTTTTCCTGGGATGCTTTTTGCCTATAAGAAATAATTTCTTTTTGAGTTTAATAATAAAAGTTGCATAAAGTATAATTTTTTCATATGAGTATACAAGGTTTGAGAAAAATATCATGTGTTCATTTAAAAAAAAACAAACCAAAATATCCCAAACAAAAACCCCAGCTTTGCCTCTGCCTGTGCTGGAAACTTGCAGAACACATGAAGTTACATTTCAGTTAGTCACTTCTGAGTCCATTTGTTTCAATAACAATTCAACGTTTTTCAAAAATGTTGGACACTTAGAATTGCTTTGCAAATACTACCACTGCATTCCATACGTTCAATACATACCACTGCAATGCACTGGCAGGCATTGCTGTCTTGAATATCACAGGCAGTAAAGCAACCCGGTGATGCAGTGTGTTCTTTTTACAGATCAAAATTATTGTAATTTCTGAAGTAACAGCAGATCTTGTAGGATATTTTTTCATGAAAGTATTAATTTAGTTTGCACTCTCATTTGCCTTGCAGAGAGAGAAAATCACAAGTGCATAAGGTAATCCCAAAGCCAGCTCATAAAATGTTCAGGCTAGATGAAACGTTGTGAATTGTGGTGATTAAATGGCTATAGACAGGATCTCAGGCTCTTTACACGTACAGATGAATGCAAATAGGTGGAAATCATGAGAAATCTCAGCACTCAATTGTTTCCCAAGACTTTTACTGCAGTAACTTGATCGACATGAAACCTAGTTTCTGATTGCTTCCTTAATCTAGAATCTTTTTTCAGGAGTTCAGATACCTGGAAAACTTACCCAGAGAAACACTTGAGGAAAAGATTATCTGGCATTTCCTATTGCTCCCATCTGTAGGAGTATGTTTCTTTTGTATTTATCTGTCTGTCTGTCTATCTATCTATCTACTTGTTTATTAGTGGTCAGTAGATCCTGGAGGAGTATCTAACTGGGAAATACTATTTGCTATCTTATATTGCTGTATACCAAAAAAGTCAGGCATTGACAAGAAATGCTGATCTTCCTTGTGTCTTGCGAATGCTCAAGAAATTACCAATCAAAGCAACGAAGAATGATACAAAATGAGGAGGCAATGATATGGATGATCTGGGGTTAACTCCATAATGAGACTGCTGTTTTGTCCTGTTTAGTTTCATGGGGTAAATTGCAATGACTGTGTTAGGACATCGTATGTGTCTGTGTGACAGCTGGTATAACTGTTCTGTCTGTCCTTTTTTTCATTTTAGTTCTTGGGCACTGTATAGGTACTGCAGGCACAGCAGGTAATGAGGGTAGACTATGCCTCCTGGGAGAAAAGCAAAGGGTGCTGTAGAGCAAGAAGTTTGAGCATGTGGGATGGAAATTTTGGAATGGGCAGAGAACATTTAGCACTGTTGTGCTGGCAGACTCCAAGGAAGACACATTTATAAAAACAAAAAAGTGATTTTTTGAAGATTATTGGCTTGTAGGAAGCCATCAGAAAATGCTGAATGTAGAGCAAGCCTGGAGGGACATATTGG
Source organism: Burhinus oedicnemus (assembly GCA_008921705.1). Lineage (NCBI taxonomy): Eukaryota > Metazoa > Chordata > Aves > Charadriiformes > Burhinidae > Burhinus > Burhinus oedicnemus. The sequence goes on from VFFE01007696.1 coordinate 2,069,340, forward strand.
CCAAGGAGAGATTTGTTCAAAACCATTTTCATTTTGATCCAGTCTCACACAACAGATCAGAACTGCCTTTTCCAAATGTTACCTTACTCCAGGGACCCTACTGAAACCTAACATTAAAAATTGAAAGACCTTTTGGTGTTTGAACCATATTCAGTTTAAGGAAGATGCTGACAGATCCACCTGAAAACTGCATCACATTTCAAGTCCTGAGAGAGCATTTTTGCTTATAATTTCTCTGCTTAGTGCCCTAGGTAGCTGCCAAAAACCTTTTGGGTAGCACAGTATTTGGATAGAAATGAGGAGGGGACAAGCCTGGTTTTCGCATAAAATGTGTTTCTTTGTTTATAATCCTCTTTCATTACAATCCTCCCATCACCTGTAGTGAGTCATTAACTGCAGTCATGCTCCCTCTTGCTCAGTGACTCATGCATTATTTTCTGCAAAAGTTGCATAGTTTCAGCAAAAGCAATGGGGGAAAATCCCATACTTAGACTAATTTGTAATTGGGAATCATGATTGTTTTCTAAATAGAAGACTGGGGTTAGAATCCAGCCACATGAGGGAAATGAACATTGATTTTCTCACTACTAGGATATTTTAACATTTTAAATCTGGTTTCATTTCTTCCTTCCTCTCTTCTCTTCCTTCCCTCTCTCTTCTATGTTCATTCTCTGGATGCATTTCAAAAGGAAAAATGGACTATCGCTTCAGGATACCATGTCTATGATGGGGTTATGTCTGCAAGTGACACGTAGTTTGGTTTCTTGCTGATGTCGATATCCCGCTTGTGATCTAGACTATTCTACCAGCCAAGTTGCAGGGCTTATGTAGGTGGGTAGGTGTCCACCTAGTGTGAGACATCACCATAGGTAGTAGAGTGGAAAAAACAAAAGATAAGAGCAGTGGCCTTTCACATAGTTGCTGTATTACAGTCTCATTTGAAAGGTGCAACTGAACCTGAAACACACCATATGGAGCATAACTGATTCAGCAGTAAAAAAGATTAAATTATATGATTAATACATATTTTACTTCTGTATCTTCCATCAAAACCCATCAATCTAGCACTGGTAAGGTATAACAGAAGAAATGAAATGAAAAGTCTATTGTAAGAGCATTAAATCAAGCAGTGATTATTTCAGTTGATTTTTGTTTAGAAATAGTTTTTGTAAGTACCCAGATATTTTTGTAAGTCCTGAAAGGTAACAGATATTTGTACAAATAAGTGTGATTTCTGAATATAAGCTAGATTTTAAGTTTACTAAAAATTTGTCACTTTAGGGGACTTTTAAACATAGTTTTCTTAATTGCTGAAAAATTAAATGAGGAATTTATCATGATTAGTGTACTGGCTATTTCTTATAGGATCCAATATGAGGAATTACATTTTACTTAATACAGATAACATAAATATCCTCCTTGGATTTTCCTTCTAATTCCATCTCAGTTATCAGGCCATTATTTCAAAATCCTATTAAAAAGGGGGTTTTATCTGTTTAATCTTGTAATTTTCTGAGCGATAACTTTGTGGTATTTTCTTGATCAAGATCAAGAGCATATTGATCCTTCTCCAAAAGCTTTTATGTTACTTTTTTCTGATTGCGTATTTTTTAAAGGGAAATATTAAATCCAAGACACTGTCATCCCGCTTAGTTTTTGTACTGCTGCTATTAGGCTATTTTATAAAATAAAATAATTACCAATGCCTTCTACACATAGCTATATTAAAGAATTACTATCTGAACAGCAGAAAACTTGTACGTCAATTAAAACCTCCAAAGCAGAAACCATATTTTAGTCACTGCCAATGCATTCTTATCAGTTACTAGAGCGTTCAGCTAACTCTCAGTCAGTTCACACTTTTTGAACTTTCCTATTTATGGGAGCTATTCATGGGGTAAAGGAGGGAGGATGATACATCGAAAGAATTATTCACCTCTAATCTTTGCTGTAGAAAATCCTTGCATACTAGATAATTCCCTTTTGTAACTAGTGTATAGTTTGACTTCAGCCCACAGGCAAGACAGAAAGTTTGCTTTTTCGGTTTCTATCTGTAGCTCTACTGCTGTATTTCAATTAACATTAGAAACACGAGAAAGATACCTAACACAGTACTGGTCTTAGAGTCCAAGTAATCAAAAAGAACAGGAAAGGCGGCAGTTTTACTTTTCCACTATTGTCACCATCTGAGGTAGCCACTAGCCTACATTATTTCAAGCAATGAAAACCAGCAGGGCCCAAAGCATTCATTCATTCAAAGTGTATCCATCCTGTTTAATCTGGAAGGAAAGCCAGTCTATTTTGACTCACACTGAAATGAAACGTGGACTGTATATTTGTATGGCCGAAATGAAAAACTGAAGTCTGTCATTCCTTTCAGCATTTAGATATTCTAGCTGACACAAATCCAATTGCTTTTCATTCACTCATAAATAAAGCATGGGACAGATGTACTAGATTCACAAATTGCTGGAGAAGGAGATGGTGTTTGTAGACCTTCTTTTGCCCTCTTGCTAGATAAAAGAAATCCAAATTGAGTTGCTTCCTCTGCCTGAGGCATTTTGAACATGCAACTTCCCTTGTGTCTGAAGCATGCTCTGTGTGTCTCTATGGAGCAGTGTGGCTTCAGCTGCTCATGGCTGTATCTCTAGCTTCTTTGAGATTTTGGTAGAGAAAGGTGGCGGGAGAGAGGAGACAGTGAGTGCTAGGATGGTGGCTGTCTTTTAGAAAAGCAATAAGCAGCACACTGAGAGAACAGAGTATCACTTTTTAATCTACCGTATCCTATGCCTGAGATGGATTGAACGTTTTCTTCAGCCTCCACAAACACACACCCTCTTCAGCTTATCCGACAGTTATGGATGCACTGCCAAGGCACTCCCTGTGTTGAGGCATCACATCTAAAGGCTCCCCATTGCCCGCAGTTCCCCATCAGGGCTCCTCCAGGCTCTGAGCGGCTGCTTCTGCAAACACCACCACCAGCCAGCTCGCACTTTGTGCCACCTTTCCCCCTTTCTCAACAGCCACGAATACCAGAAAGGGCAAGCAAAATCTTCACTGAACTCTGTCCTTCCTTCTCAGGTCCTGTGCCAGAAGCTGACTTCTCCCAAGCCACAAAGAAGGAATGAAGTCTTCTGATACTTTAACTTGACCCCTCTTACCTCCCCATCCCTTTAAGGAAAGCCATATGCTCTTGATGACTCGGTTACCTGATGCTCATTGCAGCAACAAAGGCAACTGAGTGTCTTTTCACCTGCTCTCTGCTGGAATATGTTTAGACATTCCCCAGAAGAGTCTAGAATTTGGTTCTTGAGGTAAAGTAAGTTCACAGTTATACTGAGACTTTTAATAGAAGATTGCAGGGGGATGCAGCTAGCAATTTACCATTCAGCACATACTCTGTGTTGGTGGGAGGAGTGGTAAGACTTCACTCAAAACGGAGGCTGATGTTGTGGAAAAAGGCTTTTCAGAAGTCAGCTGTCAGCTTGTCATTTGTCCATTACATGCTTTGCAGGTTTGACATGGTACGTGAAAATTTTGTTATGTCAGCAATGAGCTTTCAGCTGATCGCTGACTTACAGTTTTGATTAGTGCCATGATATATATACCCACATGTTAAGAGCTTTTTATATTTCTTCCTGGTTTTTGTTTCCTTTTTTTCTTGTTGGAAAATCACTGTAACATAGGTAAAACAGTTTACAAAGTTAAATTTAGCATCTTTACTTTTACCAGTGCTTACACATTGATGCCTTCTTTTTATCTAGGGAATGTATTTTGAAAGTTAAGTCTTTCTTTATAAGCAGTAACCATGTACTACTAATTACTGATATGGATGATTCAGTTTATTATCCCAGTTTATTGTCCCAGGACACATTTGTGGCTACGAAATATAAGTATTGGAAATAAAAGTAAGCTGTTACAGTTCTCTTCGCTTAAAAGTTTTTTTACTGCTCTTGATTAGAGGCTCTTTTAGGCATTAAGAGTTAAAAGGCTTTTAGATAACTTTGAAAAGGAGAAATGATATTAAGGATTAATACATTTTTCAGAAGTAGAAGAAAGTTTCATCAGGACAAAGTTCCAGCTTCTCTTATTGGGTTTGCAAGGGAAATACAAAGCCGTTTTATTTTCATTGTTATTTTAATCAGCTAAGAATTTCCAATAAGTACTTCACCTCTCCATTGTGCTATCCAAAGCACAGGTCTTTGCACAAAAGAAAAGCAAACAACAAACTGAAAACCCACCAAAACAAAACAAAGTGTATTGTGACTGAAGCAGAGTTGATTTTCAACTACTTGCAAGGGTATTATCCAAATTACGGATTCAGCAGACTTACCTTCCTCTTTTGCTTCTGGGTGTGTTTCTTCTTCACACAGTGCTTAATACAAGATGCATGCTGTCTTCACCAGGCTCTGCTCACTGATGTCAAGAGTCTTGTCTGATGTCTACAAAAGAATTTCAAGAAAGGTCATAAAAAATGAATTTATGTTTTGATGACTTAATTTACTTAATTTTTATATTATTGCATTTTTTTTTCTTATATCTGCCTTACTACACCATCAGGGGAAATGAGAACCCACTGTGTAAATTCCTTTATCTAGTTTTGTTGTCATGACCAAATTGCTGCTTTTCACCAAATACGTTTGATTTGTCCCATTGCCATATTTGGTACAGCAGTGTGATATGTGTTGGGCAATTCTCCTTTTCCTGAAAGTTGCCCCACCTCAAGTAAATTGGTCTTTTGAACTGCTGATATGGGGTCTCTCTAAACTAACACTAGTCCTTTTTTGGATGTTTTAGTATTAAAAGGAAAGAAGGAAAAAAGAAAAAGAGTATAATTATAAGAAATCAAAGATGATCTACTTGTCAGGGCTTTTTTTTTTTTTTTTTTATTTTTAATCTTTCTGATAAATAGGTGGCAGATTATTGTCCTCCAGACTCCTCCAGGCAGAGATGGCCCACAGAGCTTCTGGAACTTCATGTTTTTCAGTTTTGTTTCTTGTATTGCTACTCATTCTAACGCTCTCCATTCCACAGAAAGGAAAGAGGGACACTGGAGGAGTCATGGGGGACACACAGATGCCTCTCAGAGCATGTGCTGAAGTGTCAAAACAGTGGTGATTTCCCATGACTTTCAAGAGAACCGTGCAAGGTCACAGCAGCAAACATAGGTTTGTGTTAGGCATTGGGATTATGTGTGAGTGAGAATTTACTTGGTTTCAAACACCAGAAACTGGAAGTTAAGAGACTGTAGGGTAGGATTTAAAGAACAATGGTGTACAAAATAGAGTAAATTCAGAAAATCTGAAATTTATGCATATAAATAATTGTAACCATAGACTTTATAAGATTTGGGAATCTTTGTTCAAGATTAAGTACTTTCTTCTAATAGTTTTGACTAGTTTACAAAGAGCGAACCATTTCTGGATCCATCAATTACAGAAAACAAAGCCAAGTGTCTTTGCAGTATATTATGACAGATAGGAAGTCTGTCCTAATTGAAAAAGAATTAACAGTGATTTTGGCCTTCTGTCCTGTGCAGAGGAGGAAATGCTTGAAGAGGTGTTTCAAATATGCAGAGGACCATCTGTGACTTATCTAAGGAGCTGCAAACTCTCTTAGTTTGAAATGTGGCCTGGAAAACAACGTTGAAGAGGACCTTAGCCAACTCAGCGGGCACACAGTAGGTTCAGCGCTTCAAACATAATTCCAATGCAGATAGCCCAGACTATGTACCGCTGGTCTGATTGGAATCAGGATTTTGCAGCAGGTTTTCTTATGTATCTGACTAACTGATTTAGATAAATAGCTTCAGAGGTTTTATTCTTGTTTTCAACTTCAAGGCAGTCCATCAAAATTACTAACCTCCTTGGTGAACAGCTCACAGAACTGCTGGCCCAATAGTTTGCGGTATTTTATTGGCCAGAAAAACACTGTATTTGAGGCCTGTGCTTATTGTGCAAAGCACTGGATTGCACATTTTGCTAGTAACCTTTTCCTGAATAGCATTAGCAGGAGATTTTAATGGGCTGTATTTTAATTCTGAGCTGCTTTTGTTGGCTCAAGTATCCTTTTTTTTGGTTAAGCAAATCACTCCAAAGCCAGATGAGCATGAATGCTTGTGTTGAAGCAGGGATGGCCAGCGATTTTCAGTCAGCAAGCTGGTCTGTGCTGGCAAGGGTCTTGAGGTTTGCAAATGTTGATATTGAAAAAAAACCAAAACCACAAACCAAACAACCAAAAAAAAAAAAGAAAGGATTTTATGTTCATTGTAAGCCAATCCTTTAAGCGTATTTGATGGACATTACAAAAGGTCTAAGGCAGAGATGCTTTATGGCTTTGGATTCTTCCTATCATAAGGAAAGAAATCTGAAACTGGGATAGATTGTTGCCTGTGTAATCATCCCCTTTTCCTGCTAGAGCTCACCACATGGTGCTATGTACTTGAAGGAGTTCTTTACTGCATTTTTCATATATGTAGATTTTCATAGGGATGTCTGTGCTAATAATTGAGAGAAATTAAGTTCCTTAAAGGCTAAGTGGAGGTAAGATTTGTTGCTGAGCTTATGTTTGACTGTCCCATCCGGTTGTATATAACATTATACTTCATTAGAGCTGGATGGAGAAAAACAGTGATCGCTAAATTTGTCATAAAATCTTGTTTCATGCAAGTCTAGACTTCTTGACATTCCTCTTAAAATGGCTAAACAGGCTACAGAAGTAAAATGACCCATGGCAGATCTGCAAAGTGAGATGCTGAAGTGTTGATCTTTGTTTTCTTCGCCTTATTCCAGAGATACTCCAAAATCCTGTGTTTATTTCAAATATAGTGTTATGTCCCGCCAACATAACAGAATTCTGGAAGCTCATTTTTAGGATTACTCAAAATAAATTAAAAGGCATCATTCTGAATGTGTAAGAAAAATAATAATACTGATTTGCTGATAAACTAATATTTCTGCCTTTTAAACATCAGTTGCAAATGGTTTCTTAAGTTTGGAGTGGTTAATAAGTGGGAATAAGACAGCTGTTGAGTAGAGTTTAAGAGAGGATGCACAAGAGCATCTCCTGTTTTATATACAGGTATTTGAAGAAGCTTTTGAAACAGAAGCTGACATCACTTAAAATGAAAATTTGCCTTGAATCGTTATATATTTGCAAAAGGTTTAGCTTCCTGTCTCTATTTTTATAATCTAGAAAGCAAGTACCTTCTAGTAGAGTATGTACCACTTCACAAATCAGAGCTCTTTACCAAGGTTTATATTAATTGCATTTGAACATTCCCAGAAAATACATAGTGCGTTCCATAAGGAGATTCTTTCATACATCTTCAGTGTAAATGTCTTGTCCGGTTGATCTCTCTCGTGCATATCATTGCTGAAGGTACAAGGCATATGAAGATGCTAGGTAATTCAATGATGCGCAGCCATGGATTTGGTTTTTTCACCTTCCAATCTAAGAATATATTCTGTTACATTTTTAAAATATATTTTGGTCTTTCCATTCAATTTCTTCCTGGTACCACAATTTCCTCTGGAGCTCAAGTAAGTAGCTGGTTAAGTCTTGGTAAATGAATGGGTAGAAGTTTCAGTATTTTTCTTTCACAATGCATGACGTCTCAAGCAGTAGATGCAACCCTTTCTATTGTGCCTTGTGATGGAAAAGGGCTGCAGCTGGTGGTCAGGAAGTCTTCCAGTAGGCTGCTGAAGTGCAGCCCTCTGGGTTTATGATAAACAACGTCCTATTGATGCATGGCCTCAGGGCATCTCTTGCATCTGTAAGCTTCTGCCCAAGATTCAGCTCCGTGCTACTCAATAACTTCTAGCAGCTAGAAATTTCCAGCTACAAAGACAGAACCTCCCAGTGTCCAGAACCACCGGAGAAAACCCTTTTCTTTGTAAAAATTTGAATGTGAGTGTGTTGACTAACCAGAATAGTAATGAACCATTGCAAGCTTTTAGTTACATTGGCGTATTTAGGGAGAATAGGATAATGTAGTTTCAGTAATCTCCATAACTCTACTGGCAGTGAAACTATTTTTCTTTTCTTATGTGGCAAAATACTTGTGCCAAATGATAAAGGAAAAAGTAAATCCTGTAAAGCACTTGTTAACAAACAGCATGTTGTCAGCTAGAATTGACTGATTTAAAAGTAAACCACAGGAGTTCTGAATTTTTACAGAAAAAAACACTGACACATAGGGGATATGGGGTGGTGGTGTCTTTTCTAACCTGTCAGACCTTCTGTCTCTTTTAGTGTCTGCCAACGACTAGAATGTAAGAAGGCAATGATGCCAGGGCCCTTAGATTAGCCAAAGAGGTAATAGGTACAGCATTGATAGAAAACTTCCCAGCACTAGATACTGGATGTGACATTCTTTGGCAACTCGTTGCAAATACAAAGCTACTTCATACTTAATATTTTTGTTTCATTATTTGGTTGCTATGGCAATTGCCTGTGTTAAACTAGATAGATAAACTTTGTAACCAACTGCCCAAGTGTGTTACTAGCTAATTTTTCCCTAATCATTAGAAGTAGAAAGTTACTTCTGTTAGGGACTTAGCTGTCTTTTGCATCTCTTTCTTTTCCTAATCTTTGTTCTACCTCCATTTGACACAGATGTGCATTCAAGCTAATTAATGAAATTTGCTTTGACTCAGCATGAAAAGGAGGGCAAAAATAAGGGCAGAAGGATTAAAATAGTATCACATATTATCTAGCTCTTATGTTTAAAAGCCGATTTTTAAACCAAAAAAGTGCAGTAAGAATGAATAGGTGGGTTCCCTGGACCATATTGTTTTCCATATCACTATAGAAGATGCTTTTTGTGCATCTCAGGTACAGAACCTCAGTTTGGGAAAGCGGCAGTAGGCCTCAGGTTTCCCTAGCCATACATCCCACCCCTCTGATATTCAGCTAGAGGGATGCTGCAAGAAGCAAGTTTTTGTTTACCACTAGCAATGTAGGGTTTATTTGTTTCTGTTGTTTCAAGAGTATAGAGAGCCCTCAACAGGCATCAAAACTCTCTTGTTTTAGTGTTTGTGCTTGTAGTTTCAGTGTTTCAGAGTATTTACTTTCTGAAAAGATGAAACAGAAATCTGTGGAGAGTGAAAGGGACAGAGTCAAATAAAATGCTGTTAATTTGTAACATGTAGATTAAAAGTATTGCTTGGATCTCAGAGGGAATCTGCAGCCAAACCAGAAAGCAGACACAAATTTCCTTTTAGATAATTAAGTGCCTCATATGCAAGGCTAGCTTTATGCTTAAATTATTGCCCACTGAACACTTGGTGTAAATTGTTTCAGTAATCCCTCATAAAGTAATACTCAAATAATTTCTCTATTAAAAGACCTTATAGCTAAACAATTGATATCTACTGTTCAAGAGCCATCAACAGACATCAGAGTGGCTGCCAGTACATCAAATTCATTTCCATAGTATCATTAGCATATCTCTTCTAGGAACGTAACTAAACTGAAGTGTGACTACTTTTGTATAGCCAGAACCAATCTAGTTTTCACGTTGGTAGCTCAGATACTGCTGTTGGTACAGCTGCAGTGGCCACTTGAACTGTGGCTTTGGCTGTGACCTTGCAAAATGCAGTCTAACTGCAGCCTTGTGGATATTGTCCAAGATCTTTCCTGTAGCTAACCCAACTCAGTAGAAGAAAGAGAAAATTAATATATGTATGTACATTATATGTATACACATACATAGGATATATAAATAATGCATAAATATATATATGTGTTTGTATTTACATATATGTATATCTATTTTATTACAGACATTGATAAGCAAGCATTTAAGTATACTTGGCCTTGCTTTTTAAGCAAGTCTACAGCAGAAGCCCAAATGTAAATGAAAATTAGGAAGATCCATGCCTTATTCCTTTGAAATGAAAAGCTAACTCAAATCTTATATCATACTCTAGCACAAAGAAGCTGTTTTCCTCTTCTTGATCATTTCTTGCTTTTTCTGTGCCTCTTAGTCAAATACAAGATAAAATGTAGTCCAAAGCTAATTTTTTGAGAAAATAGCTTTTCTGGGAGCTAGTAAATATGTATCCCAGAGACAAAATTAAAAAAACCCACCCTCCCAGAAGTATTTTGTGAGTACTTGTCTCGTGAAAGATCATAGAAAGATCATAGATATTGTAACATATCCAAAAACTAATGAAAAAAGAACGAGGCTTCCTAGGAATGTATTCACATTTTGCATAACCAATTCTATCTTAAGATATGTTTTAAGATACTGCCAAAACAGTTTTCCAGCATCTAAGTGGATGAGTGACCAAAAAGGTAAATGAGAAGTAAGTCATGTCAAGAAAAATGACCTGATAGAAGTGTTTCTAAGGTGAACAGAAATGTATTGTCTCAGCCAAAAATATGTCTGACGAATTTTAAAAATGCTTATTTATATATCCTTTCTGTACATGCTGAGGAAGTAATCATGCCACTATAGAATCAATCTGCATTTGTAATTCTTTAGATGCCGTAAGTTGAACCTGAGTATCTCTGTATCTCATTATCTTTACAACAAAATTTGTTGCTTATTCAGCTAAGCTTGGATAAATATCCCCTCCTATCATTTGCCTGTTTTGAATCAAACCTGTAAATCATTGTTCAATTTATGCAAACCAGTGTATGCATAGCCATCCCATAGGTCTGAGGTGAAAGGGTGATTCCCTTCAGTAGCCTTTTCCCTTAATATTTTCCATCTGCAGCATCCTGCATATCACTCTGTGCAGCTACACTATGGTCATGGCCACGTGGAGGAGGAGGATGTCGTGGTAGATTGGACTGGACTCACTTTCAGTTTTAAGAAAACTGTGACAAACAGAAGGAAACAGAAGGGAGTAGATCTTTTTCGGGTAATACTGGCATAGAAGTAAAATACAATTTTTTATTATAGAAGAGTAGTTATTTGATTTTGAATGGGGAAAGCAATGACATTGGTTCCTCTGAGTCTCTCTTTTTTGGAACTAAATACTGATACTGTAGAAGGAAGAGAATGACTCAATGATGCTGCCAAAGTAAGGAAGGGGAGGAGAAGGGATGTGAGTGAACAAAACAGTCTCCCGTAAATTGTCTGAACTCTAGCTCCCTATTAAGGTCAGGATTTTTCACTATGAGGATATTGACAAGGTATGGTGTAATGAAGGGATTTTATAATAATGAATTAAATGTAGTGACTTGAATGTAAAGCCTTGTTGTCAAAACAGTAAAAACTATAGAATTAAGAAACAGACAGTTCAGGATAGGAATCTGTAATTAGTAGACACATTTGTTTCAATGACTGACCTGTTTTCTGTCTGTGCCACTCTTCCTCCTGTGTACAATAATGATTTGTAATTACAGGGGTTTTTTGGAGGTGGCAAAAAAAATCACTTCTTCTGTTTGTAATGCAGGCATTGCCACCTTCTGAATTTTTCACTGAGCAAGCTTAACCATAATCTTCTACTTTAAACAAATTATTTATTGATGTGGAGAGATGCATCACATTTTTCACAGCGGTGCAACTTGTGCTTTTTAGCAGAAATATCATAAAGAAACAAAAGGTGGGCTTTTCTTCTTTGGTAGAATGTTGATGAAATGAATGTGGATGTCATGTGGTTGTATGACTGGGAATGAATCAAATTGTGTGGGTTGACAATGAATCAGAGAGATGCTAGAGGAATCCAGGTATGCCTGATATACCTCTTACTGGTTTTGTGGGCATGATATTGAATATGTTTATGAATTACAACCCAGAGGAAAACAAAAAAATTATTTTGCTTTTCATGCCTACAGCTGTTCAGCATTGTATTGTGCTGTATTCAAAATAAGTTTGAGCAGTAACTGTTTTCTGACAGAGAACAAATACTGTTTGTGTTGTTTCTTTTTTGATTATTATTATTATTATTACTTTTACATATATGTTTGTTGTACCATATTCATCCTGTTTCATGAGCATTAAGCTGAGTTCAAGCGCAATACCATCTTTTTTTGTGATTTTTATGAGGTATTAACATACGCAATTCATTAGCCCAAATGTAATTGAATATAACTGAAGCCCAAAACTGTGACAGCTGAGAAAGGGTTGTGTGTTTCTAGTGATATGAAGACTGTCCTCAGTTAAAAAATAAGCGGCTAACAGATGTTTAGGATACTGATCTTTTTCATTAATAATGTGAGCCAAACCCTAAGTAGTTGATTAGGAGTAAAACTTCCTTCCAGGCCAATTTTATCATAAATTTTTTATACTATGTTTGCTAGACTGTTGGGTTACATTGGGCCACTGTTATAATCCTGAATGTTATTTAAGTTTCCTTGAATAATTGATATTTTGTTTTAGTTGTGGGGAACAAAACAAAAAGGGTTCACAGCGCAAGAATTTCAGATTCTTTTTTTCCCCTGCCAAAATGAAATTCTATCCTACCCCTTGACAATCTTTATCAAATTGAAGCATTCCAGTCAGTATGAAATAAGAGGAAGTATGAATGAACGGTGTTGTGGTTTAGCCCCCACCACACAGCTGCTCACACACTCCCCATTCCCCCCACAAGGAAGAAGGGGGGAAAAAAGGAGGGGAAAGAAAAAAGCCTGGTGGGTTGAGATAAAGACAGTTTAATAGAACAATATCAGAAAAGGAAAAATAAGACTAATAATAATATTAGTAACACCAGACACCCACACCGCCTGGTGAATTGCCACCATCCCGAGCAGTGATTGCGGATTCCCACCTGCCCAGCTAAACCCCATTTATATACTGAGCATGACATCTATGGTATGAAATATTTCATTGGCCATTCCACTGTTCTGTGTATCTTCTATGGGAAGCTGAAAAAAAAAGGCCTTGAATAATGTAAACATCACTTAGCAACAACTGAAAACAATAGGTATTATTGACATTCCTTTCACAGCAACCAGTAGAAAGAGAAATTAGCTCTTTCCCAGCTGAAACCAGGACAGTGTCCACCCCTTATTCCATACCATGTACGTCATGCCTTACACTTTTTATAGTCACTACCAATTTACTGTCTTTGAAATATGTATATACACATATACAGATATCATTCCCTTAGTCTGTGGGCCATCCCTCTAAAATGTACAGTGAGTTCATTTAGTCCATAACTTTGGGCTCCATCTGTAATAACAGTCTTTCAGGGCAGGAGAGATGATGTGTGTGGTGTTGAATCATGGCATGCTGCATCTGGAGCTTGCAACTGGTGTATCTGGCATGGTCAGTGTGCACAGTCCACGCCCACGGTCTGCAAGTTGAGGATGTCGATCTCGAGAAGGTTGCTGGGTGCCAGTTGCTGAAGCCAGTTCTAGTTCCATCACCACTTCACTTCACTCAGTTTCGTCGAAGTTCATTAATTTGGGTGATTTTTGCTGTAATACTATTGATATAGCATATAGCAACTGTAGTGGTGATGACACATAGTGGTAAATTAACAGTTAACATCATACAGTTTCATAGAATCATAGAATCATTTAGCTTGGAAAAGACCTTTAAGATCATCTAGTCCAACCAGTAACCCTACTCTACCAAGTCTGCCACTAAACCGTGTCTCTAAGCACCACATCTAAATGACTTTTAAACACATCTAGGGATGGTGACTCAACCACCTCCCTGAACAGCCTCTTCCAATGTTTGATAACTCTTTCAGTGAAAAAATTTTTCCTGATATCCAGCCTAAACCTCCCCTGACGCAACTTGAACCAGTTTCCTCTTGTCCTATCACTAGTTACTTCAGAGAAGAGACCAGTGGCCATCTCACTACAACCTCCTTTCAGGTAGTTGTAGAGAGCAATAAGGGGAGACCCTTAACCTTCTCTTCTCCAGACTAAACAATCCTAATTCCCCTCAGCCGATCCTCATAAGACATGTTCTTCCAGATCCCTCACCAGCTTTGTTGCCCTTCTCTGGACACGCTCCAGCACCTCAGTGTCCCTCCTATACTGTGGTGTCCAAAACTGAACACAGCACTGAAGCTGCAGCCTCACCAGCGCTGAGTACAGGGGCACGATCACTTCCCTGCTCCTGCTGGCCACACTATTCTTGATTCAGGCCAAGATGCCATTGGCCTTCTTGGCCACCTGGGCACACTGCTGGCTCATGTTCAGCTGGCTGTCCACCAGGACGCCCAGATCCTTTTCTGCCAGCCACTCCTCCACAAGCCTCTAGCGTTGCCTGGGGTTGTTGTGACAAAGTGCAGGACCCAGCACTTGGCCTTGTTAAACCTCATGCAGTTGGCTTCAGCCCATCGATCCAGTCTGTCCAGACCTCTCTGCAGAGCCTTCCTACCTTTAAGGAGATCAACACTCCCGCTTAATTTGGTGTCATCTGCAAACTTACTGAGGGTGCTCTCAATCCCCTTGTCCAGATCATCAATAAAGATATTAAACAAGGCTGGCCCCAAAACCGAGCCCTGAGGAACACTGCTTGAGACCTGCCGCCAGCTGGATTTAACGCCATTCACCACAACTCTCTGGGCTCGGCCATCCAGCCAGTTTTTAACCCAGTGAAGAGTACACCTGTCTAAGCCACGGGCTGCCAGTTTCTCTAGCAGAATGCTGTGGGAGACTGTGTCAAAGGCCTTACTAAAGTCCAAGGAGACAACATCCACAACCTTTCCTTCATCCACCAGGCGGGTCACCTGGTCGTAAAAGGAGATCAGGTTGGTCAAACAGGACCTGCCTTTCATGAACCCATGCGGGCTGGGCCTGATCCCCTGGTTGTCCTTCACATGCCATGTGTGTGCACTCAGGATGAACCGTTCCATGATCTTTCCTGGTTCTGAGGTCAGGCTGACAGGCCTGTAGTTGCCTGGATCCTCCTTCTGGCTCTTCTTGTAGATGGGTGTCACATTGGCAAGCCTCCAGTCATGTGGGACCTCCCCTGTTGACCAGGACCACTGATAAATGATGGAGAGTGGCTTGGCAAGCTCCTCTGCCAGCTCCCTCAGCACTCTCGGGTGGATCCCGTCTGGGCCCATAGACTTGTGGCTGTCCAGTTGGTGTAGCAGGTCACTAACTGCTTCCTCTTGGATTATGGGGGGTTTATTCTGCCCTCCATCCCTGTTTTCCAGCTCAGGGGGCTGAATACGCTGAGGATGACTGGTTTTACTATTAAAGACTGAGGCAAAGAAGGCATTAAGTACCTCAGCCTTCTCCTTATCCTTGTTGGCAATCTTCCCCTCCACATCCAATAAGGTGTGGATATTCTCCCTGGCTCTCTTTTTGTTGTTAATGTATTTGTAAAAAACCTTTTTTATTATCTCTTACAACAGTGGCCAGATTAAATTCTAGCTGTTCTTTTGCCTTTCCTGCATGACCTAACTAGATCTCTGTACTCAAGTTGCCTGCCGCTTCTTCCAAAGGTGGTAAACTCTCCTTTTTTCCCTGAGTCCCAGCAGAAGTTCCCTTTCAGCCAGGCTGGTCATCTTCCCCAAGGGTTCGTCTTACGACACATGGGAACAGCCTGCTCCTGCACCTCTAAGATTTCCTTCTTGAAGAATATCCAGCCTTCTTGCCCTTCAGAACCGTCTCTCAAGGGACT
Organism: Burhinus oedicnemus; assembly: GCA_008921705.1. Lineage (NCBI taxonomy): Eukaryota > Metazoa > Chordata > Aves > Charadriiformes > Burhinidae > Burhinus > Burhinus oedicnemus. The sequence continues at coordinate 2,084,884 of VFFE01007696.1, forward strand.
CTCTCAACAAGTGTCCTGAACAGGCTGAAGTCCATGGTAGTGGTTTTGCTGACCCCACTCCTTACTTCACCACGAGTCAAGAACTCTATCATTTCATGTTTGCTAAGCCCAAGATGACTTCTGAGCACCACATCACCCACCAGATCTTCTCTATTTGTAAGCAGCAGGTCTAGCGAGGCACCTCCCTGATTCATTGGCTATTCTCGGCTGAAATCAAATCTCCATGAGGTACACATTGGATTTCCCCATTCACTTGCATCACCTGCCAAGTGCACCCAGGTTCTTGAGCAAAAGCAATACCGTGGATGAGTTTGCCTTTGCCCATGTCAGGAATAACCCAAACTGTTTTCCCTAACATGTTTTTCATGTGCACTACAGGGACTTTATCCTGATCCACAGTACGTAAAAGTTCTGATTGGGCAGGACCAGCTCAATTGACAGATCCTCTAGTGTTAACTAACTAGGTGGCCTTTGCTAAATGTGTATCACAATGTTTTAAGGTCCCACCACCTGTGGCTCTCAGTGTAGTTTTTAGCAGTCCATTGTATGATTCGATCTTCCCGGAGGCTGGTGCATGATAGGGAATGTGATATACCCACTCAATGCCATGTTCTTTGGCCTAAGTGTCTATGAGGCTGTTTTCAGAAATGAGTCCTGTTGTCTGATTCAATTCTTTCTGGGGTGCCATGTCACCATAAAACTTGCCTTTCAAGGCCCAGGATAGTGTACCAGGTGGTAGCATGGGGCACAGGGTATGTTTCCAGCCATCCAATGGTTCCTTCCACCACTGTAAGTGCACTTGTCTTGGCGGGTTATGGGAATGTAATGTAATGAAATTGCATCCCTGTACTTATGTTTCATCCATCGTCCTCTGTACCAGAAAGGTTTTAACTGCTTGGCTTGATTAATTGCAGCACACGTTTCACATTCATGAATAACCTGTGCAATAGTGTCCATGGTCAAGCCTACCCCTCAGTCACGCGCTTATTTATGTGTTGCATCTCTTCCTTGATGGCCTGAATGGATCATGGGCCCAGTGAGCTATAAATAATTCACCCTTATGTTGCCAGTCCAGAACCATCTGAGCCACTCCAGTCTTAGCAGCCTCATCCACCTGCTGGCTGTTTTGACGTTCTTCAGTGGCCCGACTCTTGGGTGCATGGACATCTATGTGATGTACTTTTACAACCGGATCCTCTATCCAGGCAGCAATATCCTGCCACAATGGGGCAATGCAGATGGGTTTGCCTCTGCACTGTCAGTTGCTCTGCTTCCATTGCTGTAACCACCCTCACAGAGCCTTTGCCACCATCCTTGGGTGAGTATAGAGATAAAGTACCAACCGTTTTTCTTGTTCAGCAATATCTAAAGCCAGTTGGATGCCTTTCACCTCAGCAAACTGGCTAGATTCACCATATCCTTCAGCAGCTTCTGCGACTCATCTTGTAGTAATCCACGCAGCAACCTTCCACCTTTGATGTTCTCCTACAATACAGCAGGATCCATCAATAAACTAGGTATACTTCTTCTCATTTTCTGGTAGTATTACATGGTGGGGCCTCTTCAGCATGCATCACCCCCTCCTCTGGTGATATTCCGGAATCTTTGCCTTTGGCCAGTCCATGACCACTTCCAAGATTGATGTTTCCTATTCAAGCTTGTTGTGTGATCAGTGCAACCCACTTACTCCACGTACCATCAGTTGCATGATGTGTAGAAGGGACTCCCTTTTTGAACATCCAGCTCAGTGCTGGCAGTCAAGGTGCTAAGAGGTGATGTGCTTCAGTACCAGCCACTTCCGAAGCAGCTCGAACTCCTTCATATGCTGCCAATATCTCTTTCTCAGTTGGAGTATAGTGGGCTTTGGATCCTCTGTATCCCTGACTCCAAAACCCTAGAGGTCAGCCTTGAGTATCCCCTGGTGCTTTCTGCCAGAGATCCCAGGTAAGTCCGTTAACCTCGGCTGCAGTGTAGAGCACAATTTAACATCTTGCCATGCCTGGACTGACCCAAGGGCTACTGCATGAACTGTTTCTTATTTAATTTGTTCAAAAGCTTGTTGTTACTCAGAGCCCCATTTAAAATCGTTCTGCTTCCAGGTCACTTGATGGAGAGGGTTTACAATCACACTGTAATATGGAATATGCATCCTCCAAAAACCCTCAATGCCTAAGAAAGCTTGTATTTCCTTTTTTCTAGTTGTTGGAGCTGCTGTTTTGTTGATCACATCCATTGGGATCTGACAGTGTCCATCTTGCCATTTTATTCCTAAGAACTGGATGTCCTGTGCAGGTCCCTTGACCTTACTTTTATGGCAAAACTGGCTCTCAGAGGATTTGGATTACTTTCTTCCCTTTCTTAAAAACTTCTTCTGCTGTATTGCCCCATAAGATGATGTAATCAATGTATTGCAGGTGTTCTGGAACTTCACACTGTTCCAGTGCAGTCTGGATCGGTCCATGGCAAATGGTGGGGATGTGTTTCAACCCCTGTGGCAGTCAATTCCAGGTGTACTGGACGTCCCTCCAAGTGAAAGCAAACTGTGGCCTGCACTCTGCTGCTAAAAGGAGTGAGAAAAATGCGTTAGCGATATCAATTGTGGCATACCACTTGGCCGCCTTGGACTCCAGTTCCTATTGAAGTTCTAGCACGTCCGGCATGACAGTACTCAGTGATGGTGTGACTTCATTCATGCCATGATAGTCTGCCCTTAGTCTCCACTCTCCATTAGGCTTTCACACTGGCCATATGGGACTGTTAAAGGTGAGCAAGTCTTGCTGATTACTCCTTGGCTCTCCAGTCGATAAATTAGGTTATGGATGGGAATCAGGGAGTCTCCGTTGGTGCAATATTGCCACTGATGCACTGTTGTGGTATCAATCAGCACCTGTTGTTCTTCAGCCTTCAGCAACCCCACAACAGAAGGGTCCTCTGAGAGACAGGCAAGGTAGACAACTGTTTGATTTCTTCTCCACAGCAGCTCTACCAAAAGCACACTGGTACCCTTTTGCATCCTTGAAATACCTGCTCCTGAGGTAGTCTGTGCCAAGGATGCACAGAGCCTCTGGGCCAGTCACAATGGGATGCTGTTGCCGTTAATTCCTGGATAGGCTCACTTCAGCTTCCAATACAGTTAATTGTTGGAATCCCCCTGTCACTCCAGAAATACAGATGGGTTCTGCCTCTTTACAGTTTGATGGGATTATAGTACACTGTGGACTGGTGTCTACCAGGGCCTTATGCTCCTGGGGGTCTGATGTGCCAGGCCATCAAATCCAGAGTCCAGTAAACCTGTTTGTCCTTTTCCTCCACCTGGCTGGAGGCAGGGCCCCTCTAGTTCTGACTGTAGTATCCAGCATCAATGAGTGGGTTTCTGTCACTCATGTGAGTTCAAATCCCATCTTTATTATTCACTTCTTCGAAATACCAATCAGGAGTTCCTGCAAGAGGTTCAGCAACCCTTGTGCCTTGTGTAGGGAGCTACCCACTGGAAACTGGAGCAGTCATTCTCCAGGAAGAGCCCCTAGTGGTGGTTGTTTTTCCTTGCAACTCATGTACCCATGCCTGTAGGTTTGAAATAGGTTCTCCATCCCACTTCCTCATGTCCTCTTTGTGGTTGCAGAGGTAAAACCATAGTGTGCTTTGTGTTGTGTACCCTCTATATCCTCTCTCTTGAGGAGGAAAACGTTTACTTCTAATAGCTGAGATGCTGGTTCATATAGGCAGAGAGTAGGACATGTCCTCTTTGAGTTTCTGTAACTCCTGGAACAGTTTTTTGAACAGGCCTTTATTTTCCTTGGACAGTCTTGCCACAGCCGAGATGCAGGCCTATAGGGAAGTAGAAAGCCTTTCTTCATATTGCCAGAGTTGGCCAGCTATTGCATCCGCTATTGATGCCTCTGTGTCTCCCCAGTTCATTGTTGCCAATGTGCTGGCATACAATGATGTTGTGCTCTGTAGAAACTTCTGCCGTATGGGTTGGGTATACTGGATTTATCTGGATCTGTGGTTGATGATAATCCTGGGTCGTCTAGGTCATGATAAATTAGCTCCCGCAAACCTGATTCCTTCAGGTACCAGATACCCCTCTCCATGACAGTCCACTTGCCTGGATGACATATAATATCTTCTTTGAAGAGATACCTTTCCTTCACGGCTAACAGAATTCACTTCCAGAGGTTAAGAGTTTGCAGTTTTTTTCCAATCACCTTGTCAATACCCCCTTCCCTAGACAGAGATCCCAGCTGCTTGGCACCCCTACCCTCTAATTCCAAGCTACTGGCCCCATTATCTCAGCATCGCAGCAGCCAGGTGACAATTTGCTCACCTGGATGACAACTGAAATCTTTTTGTATATCTCACGTCTCACACAGGGATAAGGATCAGGTGGTTCTTCCTCATGTTCTTGTGATGATCCTGGTTCATCTTCATTCTTTCCAAAGTGAACTGATTTTTTTGTGTATCTCTTCTTCTGTATAGGTGCAACTGATACCAGCATGGGTTGGTTCTCTGGTCCAGTAGCTGCAGTGCCCATCGTGGGGGTTGGAGTAGCTGAAGCACTCATCGCAGGGGTTGGAATAGTGTGCCCACATACACACCAATGTTTAACCCTATGCAAGACCAACACCTGAAACACATTCAAAAAATCTAGCAGTAGGAACGTGCTGGTTCAAGCATCCCAAGGGTATTCAAAATTCTCAAACACTATTGTAATTAGGCTGGAGGAGAAGGGGGGCATCACCCCCACAGATTGGTTCTCTGAGGGGAAAAGGTAGAGTGTAATAGCTAATAGTTTCTGCTAGGCTCCCAAAGGACGAAGATGCTGCCATTTTGCCTTGTTCATCATTCTTAATCATTAACAAGTACAGCCACAACACACCCAATTTCATCATATCGTAAGCCCACGCTACAAGGCACAGCAAAATCATAATCTTGAGCCACTTCCCAGAGATGATAAGCAGCATAACAAGGGCTAGATTCATAAAACTAAGGGCAAAGATGCAATTTTCCTTCACCTTGCAGTATGTAGCTCTGGGTGTAAATTACCAGCACTGGGAGAGGAAGTTCTCATTCTTTTCCTCAGGAGGTGTGAATTTAATCATTTAACCAAATTAGTGCCTCAGCTACCAACAGGTAAGTATCCCAAGGTCTCTCTTTTTGATGCTGCTTTATCTTGTCTAATATATAAAGTAAGGAAATTCAGTGAGTTAGTGAACCTCAACACTAGATTAGAGCATTACTCTCTTTCACTAACTCTAGCACTGTTACAGTGTTTTATATAAATTAAAGCAGTTTCACAAAAGGGAATGTGAAAGACTCCAATCAAAATTTTATGTAGTATTTTAGTGATTAGAAAACTTATCTGTCAGGTGAGAAACTTCTGCTGAATTTGCTTTCTGTTTAATTTGACAACAGGGATTAGAATCCAGATTCTCAGGTTAAATTAGACTTGAATTCTTAGAGGTTTTCTCAAATACTTAATTCATAGTTCTTTATTTTTAAGATCTCAGGAGTTCTTGTTTCATTTTGTGCCCTAAGGCATATTGTTAAGCTGAATTATTATGCTATGTAGGTTAAGAAGGTTAATCTTCTTCAAAAGAATAATAAAAAAATGATAAAAAAATAATAATTTCATTATCCCTATATACTCCAAGATGGTAACAATCAGTTTCTCAGGTGGTGTAATAGTATGTGATTCCAAAAACACCATTGAAGTTAAACCCATTTACTCCAGCAGAGAACCAAGGCTTGTATCAACAATAAAGTACAACTATAAAGGAGAAGTTTCAAAATATCATAATTCTTTGAACTCTTGCTTACATGAAAAATGGAATGATCATTCAAAATTCTGTTCTGTTTACTATGAACTTTGTCTATTTCAAGTAACATTTGTATAACTTTGTCCTTGTCTTCTTTTCTTTTTAACAGCACCTTCAGGCTTGAAGGAATATCTATATCTGGAGGCACGTCAGTTAATTTCTTGCATATCAGATTCATCATTGTGACTTCTTGCAGGCCAGATCTGAGAATTAACTGGGAACCTGACCCTCTGCGGAGAATGGAAAAGCCCTTCAAGTCAGAGCACAACTGATCATGAGTGTAATCTGCATTGAATCATCTTTCTCAGATCTGACAGCTACAAGCTGAGTCCTGGCAAAAGCCACAGCCTTAAATTCCATTTAGTGGGAAAGAAGAATAAAGAGAACTAAATGTCTTGCCCCGTTGCAGAAACTGCTCTCTCCAAGCCTCACACTTGAGTTCTGTGCTGAGCAACCAGAGTAACAAACAATGAATTTTTCATGGGTCCAGCCAGCATCCAAAAATATTTCAATATGTAGCCAAAAGGAGAAATGAAGCACTTAGGTGATAGCAGAAAATGAATGCATTTACTGTAACACAGCAATGTTACTATCTGTGGGGAAAGAAGACTTCTGTCATCCCTTGTACATATTCAAAGCCATACAGGAACAGGGCATTGGTGGTGTTAAATTGCGTAAAAGGATGCTGTGTCCTGTCCTCCACCCAACTTTGAAGAAGTTCAGCTGTTAGAGATTGCATCTCAATGCACTTCTAGTATTTGCACTGTCACTTCCATTCAGGGTAATGATGTGCGCCACTATTTGCACAGATGGCCCCAGGAGATTTTTGACCACAACAAGCTATATTTTGCCGGGGCTCCAAAAGGAATTAAAAAGTTAGAACTGACGAAAAATGTTCGCGCTCTCTTTCACTATGGGGATCTCTTCACAGAAAGGACTATGGCCCTTTCTTTGGTTTAAATAAATACATACATATACATACATATATATATATGTATATATATGAAAAAGCATCAACATGATAAGGTGTATTTAAAAAGGGGATATAATCTTTTTTAATAGCATCCATTTTTTATCATATTAGCAGCCAAGAAATTTAGTCTATGGAATTATACATCCAAAATGTTCCTATTGAACATTGACATTATAGTCCCAGTTACTGTTAAAAAAGTCATTTGTAATATGTATTTGACATAAATTTTTTCTAGTCATTTGTCTATACTTCATGAAGAAACCTAACAGACAAGCAGCATTTTCAGTTTATTTTTCTAAATAAATGTGTTTATATTATTTGCAGTCACTCATTTTGGCTGGTTTTCGTTATCTCCAAAAATGAATTAAAGACAGAACCAAAACACAGGAATTGTTTGTTCATGTTAAGCTGTAATGACTTGCTGACTGAAAGCTTTAATATAAATACTGTAATTTGTAAAATGATTAAGTATATTTATACAGGCAAATATGTATGGAAAACAAGAGGAGGTATTTTAACTCTTAATTTCAGAACATAGTTTATTTTAGTATCCACACGAAGAAATCTAAAAATATAATGGGATAGATTTTTTATTATCAGTGAGTTTTAGCAAGTAAAGATTTGAATGTTTAAGAATGAAAGGAATGTACTCCAATAATGGTGGTTTCCCAAATTTTACAGAGACCTTTTGTCAGCTGTCTCATTTATTCAAACTGGTTTAGGGTTG
>VFFE01007696.1:2092422-2172824 GCA_008921705.1 Burhinus oedicnemus
GGTTTAGGGTTTTGGGGTTTGGTTTTTTTTGGTGTGCATGTGTGTAAGGGCTTTTTCTTTGTTTTTTTTTTTGTTTGTTGTAGCATACTGACAACGCCATGAAGTTGGTACTATTTGATCAGAATTTGAGAAGCTACAGAACAAGAGGTTGTTCCTTAGAACAATCTGCAGTTTACAGTTAAAAACAGTTGTTGTTATCCATCTGCTGCAGTGTTTTGTTATCGAATTATTGAACATTTCAATGCTAGAGCTGTTTTGAATAAAAATATATTTTTCTTTTTTCTTAGTCCATTAGCCTGTGTGTAATTTTAAGAGAAAAGTAAAGCATGTGGTTCCCAGTTCACTTGTTCATTCATCTTAAATCCAATTATATGTATCTGATCTATAAAGCTGAATAGGTTTTTCTTTACTTTCACTGCTTTATGGAACATATTAAGTGCTCACTAACAAAAAAATGATCTTTCAACAATAAGAAATGGAAAATTCAAGCATTTTTTAATCTGTAGGTTAACTTTGTAAAGGGCAGGTATTTTAAAAATGTGTTGCTGTGCTCTAATGTACTAACTAGTGTATGCGTGTGTGTTTGTGTGTGTGTGCACGCATGCGCACCCTTACCTGCTGATGAATGAAATGCCAGCTCTGCTGAAGTAAGTGCCACAAGTCCTGCTACTGCAAAAGATGCTCATGTTATTGTATTTTTTGGAGGAAGACCTGAGCTCTGTCTTTGTTTGTGACTCTGAAGCCATAAATAGCTTTTACAGTTTGTCAGGAAATCACAAAATGAACTAATTAAGTGAATGTTAGCCTCCCTCATTTGGCAAAACTTGGGATCATCTCATGGTTTGGCTCTTTCTTTAAAGAAAGTTAGTTGTCAATTTCCATTGTTGCAATGGGTAAATGAAAGCTTTGTATTTGTTAAAGAATGATGGCTGTGTTTTGTTCCCACACATTTTAGCTTATGCTTGGCTTACAGTCTTTTAACTGTGATTTCGTTTCTGTGTCATTAGAATCACATATTTGGACATCAAACTTGCATGGGCTTGGTTTTGCTCCTTCTTTGGATAACCTGTGTTTTAAAATTGGAGAGCTTACTCCTTGAGACTAATATTCAGAGTTGTTTGAAGAAGGGACAACATTATCAAATCAATAAGAAAATTTCAGAATGATAATTTGAGCACTTCCATTATTATCTAATAATAATATTTGGAAAAGCTCTTATTTTTGTGAACAGAATGCATTCATCTATATTTGAAACTAGCCCAATAAAAATCAAGTGAAATAATTCATTACTACTTGCAAATACTTTTCTGCTATGCTGAGTTCTAGATCAGCTTGTGTGTTTAATTTTTGTTGTACAAAAAACACCTGAAACAATGCACAATTTTCTTCAAAAAAATTCAGCAGAGATGAAAAGAAATTATCTGGTCCCAGGAATGGTTTTACACAATGTGTGTAATGCAAAAATAATGAACATATATCAACATATAGGCCTCATTTAAGTGACAAATGTAGTTGGAAGAGGACACTGCAAATCATGGTTTTCATCAGTCGCACCCTGTTGTTTACACTCTGCATTAACTGGGGTTTCATGCTGGAAAGTAAATTTCAGTGCATGTGCACACACACGCACTCACACATATCATGTCTTATTCTACTACCAGTGGCACTAGGGTAAATCCAGATTTCTTGATTTTTGTAGATTTAAATAATTAAATCTTTAGGTAAGTATTCAATATTGTGATATAACTTGAGCTGATGTCAGTATACTATGCAGATAATTCCCTGAGATAACACTTCAACTCAGAATGATAAAACTCGACTGGGATTTCAGAAGTTGTTGGCAAATAATTAGCACTGAAGTATTTCGTAAAGTTTAAAGCCAGAGGAGACAATTAGATTATCTCATTAAACAACCAAAATTTTGTGTTTTTTCCATTCCCTTAGGCTAAATATTTTGACAAGACCAGCAGAACTTTTTCAACTGAGGTGACATTATGGTGACTGATAGGTCCTTTTGTAGGTTTATGGGTGTTGTGTATATAAGAAGTGCCTACAGAATTGGTTCTAGAATAGTGCAGTGTTTCGTTATCTGGCATCTGAAAAGCGATCTGAAGCAACCAATATGCTTGACATGATGAGATGTGCAAAACAAAAATCTGACAATTCTGGATGTGTCTACAAGACATACTTTCAGGACTTGAATTTTTTTAAAGACAAGTGTGATTTGGGCCACCATTGTTCATGAGAAAAATTGGGATATGTTAAAATAGCCATTTTTTAAATTGGAAGCAAAAGACTGCAAAACTCTGGTGATCACCATGATGTTATAGAAGTGTCCCTCTCCTGATACAACCACCCCAAGTGTCACATGGCATGAAAATCCTCAAGGGACAGATTTTTTTCTCTGATGGGATACATGCTCAGTCCATAGCAAGGCTCTCCAATGACATCATAAATAAAACATGTCCACAAGATAACCGTGCCAGTTTTTGTGTAGGAGGGCATTGCCTGGGGAGGGTTGGGAGGCAGGCAGCCATGGCCCTGCCCTGGGGCTCCCACTGAGGGTAGGAAGCTGTTACTCAGGCATCTGGCAGACCCAGAGCCCATCAGGGGACAGCTGTAGAGGAACATGCCTGCCGACTATGAGGTAGCACATGTTATCTGGTATCAGGGCCATCTGCTAGCCAGCAGTGAGGAGGAGTCAGGGAATATGGACCCTCTAGGTGTCTGTGGCGGAAGAAAAGGGCAAAATTTAAAGGATGTCGGGAAAGAACCTGTAGGCTTAACATGATCTAATTTATGGAGTGGCTAGGAGGGAAAGGTCAGTTTATGTTGACTAATTTGAAGTACCATTATCCTTTCATGGGCTAAAGAGTGATTTATTTAACAAGTGTCCAGAGCAGAGATCCGACAGCATTGGCACAGCAGACCAGGATCTCTGCAGTGACCTTCCCTGATTTAAAAAGCAGCTAAAGGGGAATATTTTCATATGTAACTGCAAAAACGGTGTAAGGAGAAGGTTTATCCTTAAGAGGAACCGAGGAGACCTTTTGAATACAGGAGACTGTGAAGAAGGGTTGACACTTAAATTGAGATCACAAGTGAGTCTAACTAAAGAGTGGGGAAAAGGCAACAGGTGGAGTAGAGCATGTGATTTGAGATGACAAATGTACTGGGTGAAAACTGAAGGAATGAGTTGGAAGGATAAGACTGAGTCTTACAGAGAAAATTAGATTGAACAGAGTGACACTTACATATATTACAGTAAGTTTCCTCAGAGGGCTGCTGAGACTAAATTACTGATTTTCATGGGCTGGATAATTGAAGATCCCATGAGAGAAGAAGCAAAAGCCAGGTGGATGTGGTTCAAAATACTTAAGCTGAATCTCTCTCTGGATTCAGTATCCTTGCAGGGCTGCAGAAGCCAAGAAATCTCCCCACAGTTGTGCTTAGCTTCAGAAAGGGCAATTAGAAACAAGCACTTCGGTAAGGTGTCCTGGTTTGAGGTAAAACAGGACCAATTTTGTTCAGTAACTTTTCTTTTTAGCTAGGCCTCTTCTAACTGCTGAAATTAACAGCATGTTTTGCAGAAAAGTGTTCACTCTCAGAGTGATAAGACCCATGTTTATAGCTGATGCCAAGGAACGGTATGCAGAGAGGCTCTTGCTGATACTTATTGCTATAACAGCCAAGGGCAGCCAACTTTGTTACTTGCCCCATTGGAGGGTCGGAAGCGGAAAAGCGCAGAGGGGTCACACCTGCGGGGAGGAACGGACAGGACAGGTGACCCAAAACTGACCAACAAGGGTATTCCATCCCATCTGCCTCATGCTCAGTATAAAAGCTGAGGGATCAAAGGGTCAGCCCTCTTTCTTCAATGGCCAGTGTCCTGGGAGGACTCTGTCTCTGCGTCTGCCTTTGATCCCGATCCTGAATCCAGATCCGGAATCCAGTTCCCATCCATCACTGAGTCCAGTCTGGGACTTCCCCAGTGTCTGCTGGTGACATGATTGTCATCCTGGGAGCTTGATACAGTTTTGTATATATTTAATTATTTTTCTTTTTATTATTTTTATTATCAATATTTCATTAAAGTAGTTTAGTTCCTTCTAAACTCTTAAGTCTCTTTTTCTCTCTCTTTCTTGCCTCCCAAGTGGAGCAGGAGAGAGAGAGCATCTGTCGTTCCACCGGATTGGGCCAATTTGGCCCAAACCACGACAGATTTATTGGCGCCCAACATGGGGCTCGAGCAAGGGCTTGAGCAGGCCTGTGATTGATTGCTTGAATAGTTTGAATTCCAGCTTGCTCAGAGTTTAGAACAGACAGCTTACATCATGTCGTTCTTAAACGAAATGTTATATCGTGCCTTTAGAGAGCTTTGCTTAAAGTTAATTGATGCGACTCTGTTTAACCTGCCGAATGTGATGAATGGTTTATTTACCTTTTGTGTTTTTATGCGAAGGTTTAAATGTGCTCTTTTGGTGTGGTTTGCAATTCAGATGTATAACATGATTACTTGGATAACAGTTCTACCTGCATACCTTGGGCATCACATGATAGATTCTATTACTAATTACACTTTTGGTTTTACCTGGGGAAAGTTTACCTTGCCCTCTGATGCAACCACAACATAAGGAAGGATCTGGAAGGAGTCACTAAGAGAGTTAAATCATGGCAGATGGCACAAAGACTATTTAAGATACTGTATTGAAGGCAGAGAGCATATACATCCTGCTTAGCAAGAAAGGCTTGAGAAAGGGCAAAAGGGAGCCCACGTGGTTAAGCAGCAGGGTATCAGAGACTGCTGAGAGCAAGAAAATATCCTTCAGATAGCTGAAAAATTTTAAAGAACATGTAAGGACTGTAAGCTTCTTAAGAATAAACATAAATCAAAAAAAAAATCCACACCAAGGTAAAACAAAACTATTGCAAGACACATCAAGAAACACAGAAGTTAAGAAATTCTGTTTCTACAATGGCAGCAGCAGGAAGTCTGGCAGGGAGTCTGTGGTACCAGAAGATAATCAAGGAAAACAGAAGCACTTAGAAGAAGTTATAGGAACAGAATTGTCTCAACATTTTAATTCTGCTTTTGCTGTAGAAGCGTTTTGGTAGATCCTCATACATGACTTTTTCTCTATAGGGGAAATCATATGACGTCAAACTTTGTCAGTATGAGGTCATAAAAAATAAAATGAAGGAAATATCAAGACCAGATGTCACACATCTAAGATTTTTAAAGGCACTTGGGGTGAAATAGTCAAAGTGGTAACTCTAGTGTGAAACTCATAGTTTAAAAATGTTTGGTAGCTTTTGAGATGTGAGGTTGCAAATATGTTGTCAATTTTGAAGTGAGTTTGAGGGAGGTTGAGAGTATAAGCCATTAAGTCAGTACTGGGCAGATCAATTGCAACTATAGTAATACTTTTTTTTTAAAGAACTGGAAGGTATGTAACAGTGTCAATGTCATCAAACACTGCAGGAAACTGCGCAGCTGGCTAAGAGGAAACAGAGGAAATAGTACAGCTGGCTAAGAGGAAAGTTCCTGCATTCATAAAAAAATTGTCAAAATATGGGACAAAAGGGTGATTTTTTATGGTCAGTTTTCACACTGGAAAGAGGCCAAGAGTGAAGCTCCATGGGACATGTACTGACGTCCATGCTTCTCAAAATATATGTGAACTTGTGAACTTGCTGGAACAGTAGTCAACAGTTGTTTGGTAAAGTTGCTGATCATAGTAAGTTATTAAAGGTATTAAATATGAGTGATCTGAATGACTGGTTATTAAAATGGCAGATGAAATTCATTGAAGATAAATGTGAACTGATCAAACCAATTCTTATTTCACATATTCCACTTATCTTGATATTTAACAGTTAAATATTTCTATGAAAATGTCAGTCCTATGCTTAGGAGGTCACAAAAATGCAAGTATGCAGTTAAGAATTACTAGGAAAGCAACAGAGAAAATAAGTGGATATCATTGTATCAGTCAATAGATGTGTAGTAGGCCATGATATTTAACTTTTTAAATACTATGTGAGGTTCTGATCCTCATCAGGAAAAAAATAAGGATGTAATCAAACTAGAAAAGCTTCAGAGAAGGAGTGACAAAGATAGTCAAATGGTAGGATTAGATTCTGTCTGCGGAGTGACAGCAGCCAATGATTCTTTTGCTCAAAAGAGTGGTGTGAAAGGGAAGTACAAGACAGAGCAATAAAATCATGAATAGCATCAAGCATGCATTGCTAGGAGACATCAAACAAAGCTAACCATTTTCAAGCAATGTGGCTCAAAACTGTGGGACTATTTCACTCAACATATTGCATATGCTGAAAGTTTATGGGACTCAGCAGAGGCTGTGAGAAGCAAAGCAAAGCAAAAATTGTCCTTGAGAGCTACTTAATGAAATGATCTCATTTTTGGCTCAACCATGACCCACTGGTGTCACGGAGGGTACCGTGGAGATTAATTTCTACATGCATGCTTTTGATCACTGTCAGCTGTTTCTGTGGCCTAGCTATGCCATTTACATAAGCTGCAACCCTTGGTCAGAAAAGTCTTTTTTATATTGTTTACTGTCTTCTTTATAGAGGCACCATTATTACACCAAAAAAGTTGACAAAACTATCCAAGAATGTTTATGGAAAATACAACAAAAAAGTCTTGAGACAGGTAAGGGATGGTGTTCTGAAAGTATTGTCATGATTAAAAACTCACAAATGTATTAGTTCATTAACCTCTTGCATTGTTGTTTAGGTACTGAGACATGTGTAGTAATTACGAAGAATAATGCCCAGCAGAGAGATGCCTGTTTCAGAAAGTAAAACATTCCCTTATTAACTTAACTTACAATCTATTGATTAGTGCTGATTATATATTTCTTTAAAGCAAATGTGTTGTTATTTATTTCCTTAATTTTATCACTGGAATAAATATACTCTACTGATAAATGCAGTTGCGTTATACGTTGTGAATGGAAACTATCAGAATTATCAGAATGAAGACCTTATAATTTACTTCTGAGACCCACATTGATTGGACAAACTTCCTTTGAATTACCTGCGTTTGAATAACTAGAGAGTTTTTATATGCTTACACCAAACTGGCAGCAGTTGGGCATATGACTAACTTATTATTTATAGTGAAAACTTTACTTAAGCACTTTATTTTGTTAGAATTATTCACAATTAAAATTAATCTTGCCAGAAGACCTAGTCAACAGAATTTAAAACTTTTGAAACTAGTTTTGAATGACTGGACCGGGTAAAATTCTAAAATGAACCAAAATCTGTATGTAATTTGGAATGTAAAAATTTATTGGATTTGGCCTATTATTTGTTTCCATTTAAAGAGATTTTGCAATAGCAATGAATAGGTTGTGCAAAAAAACAATTCTATAATAAGACTTTCTTCATAGAGAAAAATTTTTTTAGAAAATGTTGTAGCTAGGAAAGTCAGTAAATAATTTCTATTTACTATAATTTAGGAAGTACAATATTGACTATTCTTGTGTGTATCACTGTTACAGTTGCAGTGCTATTGCTGAAATAAGACAATACATTTGATTTTAAAACTGTTTTTCTTCTATGTATTCTTAGAATAAATGCTTGCTTTTTTTCCAGTTCCTCTATAAGGCTATCTGCTTTCATATTGCTAACAGAAGTGTCTGGTTTGTTCATTCCTCTTTTTTCAAACTACAACTGTCATTTGTGACATTATAAAACTAACATAATTTGTCTGTTGGGAATTTGTTGTCTGTTGATCATATGCCCTTGTCCTTTTCTCTGAGAAGCAGATATTGCAGATTGGTCTTGTGTTAACAGACTTAGTTTAATGTAGGTTGGCCTGATTTTATCTTGTGAAAAAGTAAATACTCAGTATTTGTGTGGAAAACCTAACTAAAGGCACTGTCTTTGCTGTAGGCTGTTTAAACAGACTTTTCTAAGAAAAAGATAATTTAGAATATCTTGGGATGGATCAGAAGTGTTTCCATATACCTGGTTACGGCTTTGTTTCATTTGAACTAACAATGTGATGTTTTGAATGGAATGAATTGAACTGAACGAAATCACCACTATATAATTAGTCTGTTTCTAGTTTGCAAAATTTTTACTTTTCTGACAGTGTAGAGAATCTTAGCTCACATTAAAACATGGTTCTAATTAAGATTTAAAATTTCTTCATGGTTTTTTTATTGTATGCAGAGAAGACAGTAAACGGATAAAATGTAGACTGGCAAAAGTGAGATCTTTATAAAAGTGAAAAAAGAGGAAAATTCCATTTGTTTTGGAAAGATACAGCCACAAATGAACTCAAAATGCATTATAAGACCCATAACTAAAAGAATTAAATTGTGACATGGAGAAAAGTAACAGGAAAGGTCACACTGAATCTTAGGTTTCTTGAACTGAGGCCTGCAAAATGTGAATTAATACATGGTAAAATATAAAACGTGTACATAAACTCTGACTTCAAACTTTCAGACTTTTGCCTTTAGGGTAGCTGTGACCACAGAGAATCTAAGGAACGAGAAAAATGCTGGTTCAAAGGGATTTCTGGATATAATCTGTTCCAGTTTCCCTGTGGAGCTCATCAACCAAAGCCTTGTCTTCATAAACTTCTCTGATGGTGTGTCCGCACTTTCTATGGATATCCTGATGCAATGCCACACTGTGAAGAAATTTTTTCCTTATATGCAACCTGATCTGCCCAGCTCACACTTTGAGGTCACTATCCCTTATATATTGTCTGCTACTGCTGCAAAGAGTTTAGCTCTGCTATTTTTGCAACAGTACTTCAAGTGTGGCCCTTAGCTTTAACTTTGCCAGAATGAAAACAACTCAGCTCACTCCACCTCTCCTTGTCAGTCATGTGCTTTAGGCCACTTACCATCATTGTAGTCCTCTGCTGAGCATTCTGCAAAGTTCATGTAGGTCACGGCAAGAGCATGTCGTGATCAATCATCACCCTCAAGTTATTTTAGCATAGCTGCTGCTCAGCTAGTCAGTTTCCATCAACCACAGCTATTCCACTCCAGGTGCAGAACTTGATCCTTCTGCCTGTTAAACTTCATGAGGCTTCTCTCAGTGCAATCCATAAATTTCCCAAGATCCTGCTAGTTCAAATTTTTGCCATTCATTATGTCAGTCACTCCTTTTAATGAAACGTCATCCAGAAATTTGTTGAGTTTGCGTTCTGTGTCATCATCCAGGTGCCTGATGAAGGGACACCAGTAGTGATCCCATGTGTCATCACAGAAGTCATTAAGGCTGGTGGAGCATGATTTGCCATTGGTAAATCTGTGTGTATTGTTCCTGACAACTGCTTTGTCTTCCATGTCTTTGGAAATTAATTTCAAATTAACGCCATCTGTGATCTTGCTGGTGTCTAAGGTAAGGCTGCCTGGTTTAGAGTTCCCCTTAGAGTTCATCTTAGGATGAACGTAATGTTTGCCTTTTTCTAGTTGTTTACGACCTTTCTTGATTACTGTGATTTTAATAGATGATAGTAGCCTTGTGCTCACTTCAGCCAGCTCTGTCAGCACCTTCAGGTGAATTTGATCTGATATCCTGTACTTAAGTAAATCCAGGTTCTTTATGTTGTCCCTAACTTGTTGATCTCCTGTCTGCCTCCTTCCAGAACGAGGCTGATGCATGAAGACGTTTAAAGTAGGCTTTGCCTGCAAAGTCTGAGGTGAAAAAGGCATTAAATAGCTCAGCTTTTTCCATATCATCTGTCATCCCATTGTCTCTCCCATTCAGCTGCATTTATTTTCTGTGATCTTCCGATACTAGCATACTTGTAAGAACCCTTCTTCTTACCTTTTATATCCTTAACTAGTTTTAGCTCTAATCAGGGTTCTGAAGTCTAGAGTCCAGCCTTTCTCCAAATCTCAATCTCAGTCTTCTCCCAGTCACTGCAACTCAAACTGCCATCTGTCATCACATTCACAGCCATTTCTTCCTCCTTGAGAAGCAGGTCAAACAGAGTATTTCCCTGGTTGGCCCCTCTAGCGTTTGCATTAGGAAAACACGAACAGTGCCTTCTAGATACTTCTACAGTGACTTTAAGAATTGTATTTCCTCTTCAGCAGATGTCCAGATCGTCAAAATCCTCCACATGGACACATGCCTATGATCAGGAGATTCCTGCTAATTGTCTGTAGACAGCCTCAGAGATGTCATCTTAGACAGGTGCGCTGTAACAGACTTCTATCACAGCATCATTAGTATTGCATCCTCTTTGACCTAGACCCAGAGAGTCTCCACAGACACCTCCAGGGTTTCACACCAGGTCTCTGCTCAGTCAAAGGTCTCCTTTGCATAACACATGTCTGCTCTGCTTCTTCTTTACTGCCTACCTGCCCTTAGTAGTCTTTAACCATGTATTTTGTGAAGACAACTAGTTCAGCTTACTGGAAGCAGCAGCCCTGTGGAACTGAAGAGGACAAGATGTTATTGCCTAATGGCATGAAGACCTGTTCAAGCTGTATATAAGGACAAAACTTGGGACAGAAAAGCATTGGAATATGTCTCACAGTCTTCATCCTTAGAAGTTTTGAAGCATACAGTAATCTGACAGGAAAGATTTATACAGGGTCATTCAAGCATAAAGGCAGGAGAGTGCCCTAGCTGACCTTTCTATTAATGGGAAACAAGCTGTCAAATGAGATATGGGGCTGGGAATTTGAATATTACTAACTCAGTAGTGAACTGGGAGCATGTAACATGGTAAAAGAAGGTGGGTGAGAGCCCAAGAGTAAGTGTGAAAGTTACACTTTTGACATACTTGTCAGGATTTCAGAGAGCTGTGTGGTGCTCATTATGGAGCCCATGAATATTACCAAATAGGCTATCTGACATAGTGGGATGACTCAAGCAGAAAATATTTGGTTGTCAGATTTTATAAAATATATAAATATAATCAAAATACTGTAGAAAAGCTTAAAAGAATGTGAAATTTGCAAACCTTGATGATTGTCTGTTCTGCTAAATGAAGATTTGAGACCAAAATAGTCTGTCATGCAGGCAAGCACATAACCCATTTGAACACGTTATCTGAATTTGCTTTTAATGCATTTGTGCTCAGATCATATGCATATGAAAGCAGATGATTATCTGTGTGGACAAAATCATCATGAAGGGCAGAAAAAAATTGAATTGCTTGTGACTTTGTTATCACTGCCACTTAATCTGGATACCTAGCAGGGTAAAAATATGTATGTCCTGCCACAGGTATAAAAATAATTTGTTCTCACTTTAATTATAATTTCTGTGGACAGCATAATGCAAAAGGATTTACTTAAATGAAAGTATGACTTTCTCCCCTCACCACTATTGTTTTATCCCAGTCAGCAGCAAATTGAGTAATTAATGTCTGTTTGGCTTGTTGTACGTTAGCTCGTGAATTAGAGAAGAGCAAGGATCATTGGTTCCTGGGAGGATCTCAGTGAGATGGGAGTGGGAAAAGGGCTGAGGATAAATAATATTTCTTTCTCATTATTTGAGATGTATTATGTGAGACATCCTTCCACTGGCACAAAGCATGAGCAGACAGGAAGCTGATATAGATTAGACACTTAACCTTAAGTTATCTTAAGATGAATCCTTTTTAATTCAAGAAGATCACTGAAATAAGTTTTGACCAATGATTCATGGTCAAGTTTAAAAATAATTTAGTAATTTATGTCCAGATTCACTGAGCATAAACAGTAAAGGTAACAGATAAGCTGGCTTTTACCAGGACTTTTGTAAGACATATTGAAAAAAAAAAAAAATTGTTACAGCCTTGTCATATTTACCACAATTAGAAACCACACTGATGCTAAAAAGAAAAAGTTAACCCAGATAAATAGAAGATAACAGCTTCATAGCTTCTCATATTCATTAGATTCCAACAAATATTACTAGCTTATCATCTCTACTTGCCTGCATTAATATTTAATAGGTCTGCTTTCTAGAATTTACCCTAGCAACTAGTATATTTTTCTTTTGGGGAGTTCTTACTGACAAAGCAGAGACACGGACAGATGTATTTACTCAGAATATGTAATTTAAATGGGAACATTTCTAAGCAAAAGGATGTCTTAGAATCTTTTCAGACTCCCATTAGTATGAAATGGACATCAGTATAATCCTTGAGGGATAATATTTTAATTTTGATTGAAACAGGAAATGCAATTTAATGATGTCTCTAAGGACAGAACGACTGGAGCTCCAGGCAGAGACATAAAGAACATAGGGAGTTTCAAATGGATGAACTGCTGAGGTAATACATTCTGTTCTTGTACCCTCTGGACTCATGTCTTTGATAAAGGTGTGCTTATTACATAGATGTAGAAGGATAAAGACTATAGACATCACCTGCTGTTCTCCTGCTGTGTGTTCATGTACTACTTTGTCTTCATAGAAACAATCAGTTTACCAGAGGGTTGTCTTTTTTATTATCATTATTATGATCAGTTTTGAAATTTTACCTATTGGGTAATATTATGATTTTTTAAACTACCATTTATTCTGATATCTGAAATCTTCTTTAATTCCCTGGTACAAATACACTGGAAGTATTTTATTTGCTGAAATCTTAAGTTTTCAGATACAAAGAATACTTGGACCACCTAATGCAAGTGGCCAGCTTTATCCACATAAATTCTTGTCTATTATTTTTGTTTTGGTATTAATCAAATATCAGGTTCTTTTTTGCATTTATCCATTTTTAATTTAATTTTCTTTTTAAAACAAAATAAGTTTTATTTGCTCACCTATTTTGAATCACCTATGTCCCTATTAAGAGCTGGCCACCAAGATAGCATCACGCTATTGTTACGCTGGTGTTTAATCTTATATAGATGTATATTTACAGGAATTTATTTTGTGCTGGAGTGGAAGTTGCACAAAAATACAATTCTAATGTTTGAAATTTTTAGATAATATATTATTTAAAGCCACAAAGATTGCAGGCACAGATCTTGCATGTTTAGGAACTTTTTTTTTAGTTTTGGATGAAGCAATTTTGACATTTATCTTGATTGCCATCCTGCCAAGGGCGATTCATTTTGTTTAATATCTTACTGAAGAATGGAATGACAGCGAGTATTGTAATCAAGTATTAGACATGATACATACTGCAGTAAGGTGTATTCCTGAGGCAACATTAATGAATCAATAATTTTGTACAGTACAAAATTTAGGATGATTTTCCTTTAGTCTATTTTTTTTTTTTTTGTCCATTTCCAATATCCAGTTTAGAAATCATGCTAAGGGTGTTTACTGAGCCTTCATGAGACTACAGTTCCAGAAATAAGTACTTATCAGAGAGTGCTTGTATATAAATCATGATCATCTGAAGACAGAATATGCTCAATATCAGTTAGAATTGAGAGTCTCAGTATAACTGTGAAGCTCTGAATCCCTGGACATTTACTCCTTGGAATCCGTGACAGTAATGCTAGCGTGGCCAGCAGGTTGAGGGAGGTGATTCTCCCCCTCTACTGTGCTCTTGTGAGACACCACCTGGAATACTGTGTCCAGCTCTGGAGCCCCCAACAGAAGAAGGACACAGACCTCTTGGAGAAAGTCCAGAGGAGGGCCATGAAGACGGTCAGAGGGTTAGAGCACCTCTGCTGTGAGGAGAGGCTGAGAGGGTTGGGGTTGTTCAACCTGAAGAAGAGAAGGCTTCGGCAACACCTTCTAGCAGCTTTCCAGTATCTGAAAGGGGCCTACAAGAAAGCTGGAGAGGGACTTTTTACAAGGACATGTAGTGATAGGACGAGGGGTAATGTCTTCAAACTAGAAGAGGGTAGGTTTAGGTTAGATCTCAGGAAGAAGTTTTTCACTCTGAGGGTGGTGAGGCACTGGAACAGGTTGCCCAGGGAAGTTGTGGATACCCCATCCCTTGAAGTGTTCAAGGCCAGGTTGGATGAGGCTTTGAGCAGTCTGGTCTAGTGGAAGGTGTCCTTGCCCATGGCAGGGGGGTTGGAACTAAATGATCTTTAAGGTCCTTTCCAATCTAAACCATTATATGATTCTATGATTCTACAATTTCTTTGATAAGGATGCTTTTTGAAGGAATGTGTTTTGTGAGCTAATGATATATGCAAACCACACAGAAAGAGGCATATTTTAGCATTGCTAAAGTACTGCTAAAATATTGTAAGTGGCAAATGAAATAAACATGAAAATTTATTTTTTGAACACATAAAGAAAATTTTACTTTTATTGTAAATGGCAAAATGCTAGTGTCATGTAAGTACTGTAACATCCTTTAAAACAAGCATAGGGACTGACAACTTACTTGCTTGACTGGCCTTTATTCAGTTCTCCCCCCATCCCACCCAGATCAGTGTTCTGCTGCTTGGAAGTCTGTGCCATTATATACTAGTGAATAGCTTTGGTAACAGACCCTTATTTTACTGGGTGCCTTAGGATCCAACAGAAAGAATAGCATCTGCTGAATTAGACTACAGTTCCTTAGAAGATTCTGCCTTTTTTTTCCCCACATACTCTTGCAGTCCTAGTTTCTAAACTATGTCCAAATGTCTCCCCTGAGTCTTCAGAAAACCCAGGAGAATATTGGCAGCTGAGACTCAAAGTACCAGCGCTGTTCCTTAGACCCTTCATTAAAACTATCATTGATTTGTGTCGTCTCTGAAGAAAAGTTCCTTTGTGGCTTCTGAGAAGTAACTGCAAAACATCTGGTTTAAGTCCACTGCAAGTGCACTAGTTTTCATCTTATTCTTTGTAAGAAATGATCCTTTGGAGTACCTGCCTTATACAATATTGGTATCACTACAGGCTCATCACTGCTACTTATTTCATCTCCTGCAGAGAAAATGTGGGTGATTCTAACCAGATATTCACAGAATGTTCTGATGCTATTAAAAGTATAAAAGAAGAAAGAAAGAAAGAAAAAAGATTCCTGTGCCTCTAAATCCACATCCAGTTTGTCCAGAGCATATTTTCCTATGTGTCACATACTGGAATCTAAGAACCTCAGGATAACCCATAAATCATTTGGGAGAAACAAAGCTCTAGGCAAAGGCAAATTATTTAACAGTATTTCAGAATGATAAATATGAGGACATTATTGTAAATGACATATATAGTAACTAGGGTCTTCCATAGACATAGAAAGAAACCTCTGTGGTTACGTCTGGGAAATAATGTGTATCCCGATGGATGAATGCAGGATATAGAAGGTGGCTGTTTCAGAATGGGACCCGAGAAGCCAGAATACACAATGAGGTGCAATCTAACAGAAATACTCCACTCAGAAGCATGCCTTATATAAGGGTGACAGTATATAAATTCCAGGTACATATACACATGGAGTTTTGATTGCTGCTCTTTCCACTCTGTGGTCTCCTGTGAGATACCTATGGTTAGATATCTTCTTGCTTCTCTTATATTCTTTTCAGGCTGATTCCTTCTTCATGTCTAAAGTCTCTAGTTCCTTCCTTACTGTTTAATTCAGCTGATGGTTATTTTGTCATTTAACATGCTCAGTTTTATGTATTCAATCCACATGCACACCCTTTACACTCACATTCTTTTCTTAACAGATGAGGCAAATTATTTGCCAAGGGTGGGCCCTGCAGGTACCCCTACAATATACTGGTGGAGGGAGTGTCTTGCCAATGTCCAAACATTTTCCTGAAAATAGAGACACTTTCTCAAAGATTCCTTTCTCATAAGAACTAAACAGAGAATATTTCTTGCAAAGAAAATACACAATTTCTGTGGCTACTTAGAGGATGTAGAAAACCTGGTTTCAAATTTTTTCCTTGCCTTCTGAGAAAAATGACCAGGCAGCAGGGAGCTGTTTGTTTCTTAGGACATGCGAGATCTTTGAGACAGCTTGACTTTGTACAAAACAAATCTTTTTGAAAGAAAAAGAAATTGCACAGAATTTCCTACCCAGCAACACCTGCTCTAAGGAGGCAGACTTTTATCCTAAGCAATCCTTTGTGTCTGTCTAGTACAGTAAATTTTGGCTGCATTTTTAAAATGTGGTCCTTATTTATATCACAGCAATCTGGTCTCCTCATGAAGACAGGTCTACTCATAAAGCATATGCGTCATACATACCTGTAATGAGCTGGGTAGTATAAGCACCTGGCAGTAGAATAGGCTGACTGTCCAGAATATGGGAGTCTTAAAGCATGCAGGCAAATAACTGTTACATCTCTGCTTCCCTTGATCCAAATTCCCTTCTTGAAAGAAGTACTGTAAGTGGTAGTTGTGAAGGCTCAGTGCTGTCACTAAACATTTACTGAGTTAAGTGTGAGTTTTATTGTACTTCGAGGTAACCTTGTTGAGTGGGTCTGTTTGCTAACAACCTTCATTTAGGACAGGTCTAAAACAAAAAATAAGTCTAAAATGAAGCCAAATAAGAAAATATTCATGGCTTCAAATACTCTGGATATAAAGGCTTTGACTCCATGCACATAGGTGTGTACATAGAAGAAACTAAATGGAAGAGCAGTTACAGCATCCAGGAACAGAATAGGAAGATTGCCTTAGACAGCACTGATGTATGGCCAAGTGCGGAAAATAATTAAATTAATAAATATTGTTTAGAATGCTAATGAAGAAGTAGGAGGAGACGGCAAGTCCGTTTGCACAAACAGAACTTTTTCTGAATCTCAGTTCTGCCAGAAAAAAACCTGATGGCACCATCACATTTATTTCTTATTGAAAAGCTCTGTGAGACCCCAGTGTTTGTTTAGAGGCTTGGGTTCTTTTTCTAACTTAATAATTATTGCTCAGTTTAGTTTGACATTGGCCCTAAATATGCAAGCTTGATTTCACAATGCGTGGACCATATAGTAACTAGACTGCTGGTTTCAACTCAGTAGGGCTACATATATATGGAAGGCAAAATATATTGAATTTTATTTATGAAGATGGCTGTGCCATCATTGTTTGGAAATAAATCAGAACTAATTGTTTTCTTATATTCCGCTTTTCTACAATGACTGTTACATGCCAGATTTTATTATTCTTGTGTTTTATTATTCTTTTAATATAACTGCAAAGCTGTAATTTTACACGCCAAATGAGAGAGACGGGTATCAGAGGAATAGCAATCGGTATCACTGATTTTGTAAGACACATGCACAGGTCACTACTACTTTCTTAACCTGCAAAAAAACCAACAACATTTTAAACCATCCTGCAACACTGGAGATGGCTATTCAAGAAGTACTGACTCCGTCTGTCTTAATTATAGAAACTTAAATAAGATAAACTCTGAATCTCAGGTACCTAGCTATATAAAGGGGATAAGGAAATACCGAGTCAAAAAACCCCCCACTTCTGGCTTTAGCTCTGCTGTATTTATACCACTGAATGTTTCTTTACTTTATTCTTTAAAAGATGCTCAGTGTTTTATCACAGGTGTAAAAGTAATTTGACTTCAGCTGTTCCAGATACACACAAAAGTCTTCCAGCAATATAGCACCCCTAAGCAGCATGTCCCTCTATATGTATCATCTTCAAGAAACCATATACTTTTGTGTTTATGGGTAACAGTTTAAATTTGACAGAACCCTGTATTCTGGTTTGTTGAACATCAGGCCCTTGATGAAAAAATTCTCACTGTTCCAGATCTTTTTGTCAATCTACCATCAAAATAACTTCATGTTACATGAAAATATTTGGAGAGTAATTTTATCAAGATTAGTTTTATTAAGTCGTATTGGAATGTGAATTAAAATACCAAGATCTTCCTCTGTTGTAGGTCTTGACAAGCATAAAGTAGATAATTGTTTCTATTAATTATTTTCCAAAGTAATTTTATTGTGAGGATTTGGAATTTTTGCATATTTACAAATTACCCAGCAAGAAAATAATTATTTTCCTCTCTTCCCTTTGATTCTATCTAATCAGTTCCTTGTAAGGAGAAGCCATTTATTTTCCCAGATCATTTTGGGTTTTTACCCAAATGTCTCCAAAGTAATGAAATTTGAGCCCTGGGTTATTGCTGAACTTTATTGAGTGAAAAGCTTTTAATCAAGAATGCATTTTGCTCAGCTTCATCAAGATAGCTACATACTAGCTGCAGAGTTGCAGTGTGTAGCATACATACTACATATTTGGGCATAGGAGCCAGGTTGAGGATTTAATTTATAACCTATGTAGAAATGCGTTCTTGTCCATCTGTCCACTTGAATGAATGCTGGCTATCTTGAGAATCGATTTTTTTACTCTGCAAGATTTTCAAAGTCACCACCTCGTTTTACCTTTTTTAAAACTAACATATACTGGCAGTGATGCACAGCTAGAAAACTATATCTAAATTGAAAGTGAGAGAAAAGAACATTTGCTCTATTGGATCAGTTACATTTCCATGGCCATTGTGAGATTTGGAAACAGGAATCACTCCACTAGAGCCACCATCTTGATGGTTGAGGACATGTATGTTCTATTGCCAAATTTTTACAAGTGTCTTCAAAAATTCTCAACCGCATAAATCCCAGATAAGCATTTTTCTTGCTGGCTATAGGAAGTAAAAAGACTGTAATCAAAATGGCTTCATTGACCTGAAAGTGATATTTTGATGACAGTGCATTCCAAAACATCTTGCACCTATCTGAATAAAGTAGATCAGAAAAGACTACTTCAAACAAGAATCTGTACTGACCACCTGTAAGCCACAGGCAGCTATTAAGAAAGAGCTCTAAATGGCCCATCCACCTTTTGTCTCAGTCAAATGTATACCTTACAGATTGTTTAAAGGGTGTTTTTTTCTTTTTCTTTTGGTGAAGTGTTTCTAAGCAGTCTGACAGTGCCATTAATACTGAAATTATATTGTATGCAGTTGCAAGGTATTTCTTAAATGCACTACTTCACTAACCTACGACATCATCATCTTTCTGTTAAAAAGTGTGTATTTCATGTTAAAAGCCCATTATGTTCTTACGTAAATCTTTTGGTGTAATAACAATGGTTATCTTTTCTTTGGCTTAGAGCCCTTAATTTCTCTAACAGATTATTAATAGAATTGCAAAGTCATATCCTTCTACAGAGAAAAAAATTGAAAGCATAATGTATTGGTGACTTTGCAGTAAGTGTACAATGGAGCTATAATAAAATCTGTCATCTCAGTCTGCAGCCAAGATACTTTCCATTACCGCTGTAATAAGAGGCAGAGACAGTTGCTGTGGTGTGAGAGCATGAAAATCAGCTTGTGTTTTCAGACAGTGTACTGGTTTTGAAATATCATGTCAAAGAAGTGATCCATAGAGTATTTTCTGGTGGTTTGTGCAATGTTATCTCATTATAAGATGCTGGCATGCTTTGTGGATTTCAGCTGCTAAACTGTGTTTTAGGATAGCTTAAGCAACATAGAATACTTGCTTAATATTCCTATCCATGGTAAAAATTTCTTAGCCATTATGAAGATGCAAATAAGAAAAGGAGTGTCCATCAAGTAGTCTCCCTTTTGGGATGTGAACTGTCAAAAAAGGTCTTTGCAGTTCACCACTACCATATTTATAATACACGAACTTTTTCTTGCCTACATAAAAAAAAATCTTCAACACATCTATTTTGGTGTGTTCTTTATGAAATGGTCTATTCCACCAAAATGAATGTATTTAAAATGCTTCTTTTCTCCTAGAGCACAGAAGCTTCAAAAGAGGTTATTAGCAAAATGCTTAAAGAAATAAATCACCTTGCTCACTATATTATAGCTATCAGATTCATCCCACTACTCACTATTTCTGTCAGGTTATGAGTATGCTTTGGAAAGTGTTCTTATTGACTTCTAATTCTGTAGTTGTTAAAGTAGAGGTTTACCTAGATATAACATTAACTATTATTCTTGAGAGTGAGGAACTTCTACACCCCAATTTTAGCTCTGCTAGTGGTTATGCCATTTATGCTGAATATCAACATGCAGCAGTTTAGCTGGCAATATATATGACTGCAGCTTTTCAGCCTTTTGGCCAGTGAGCACTGATCACAGTATATTTTCAGCCAAAACAGTTTTGTTTCTTTGGATTCTATGTGGGCATTATGTCACCTGGAGTAATGCTCATCCCAAAGTTCAAGTATCTGTAGAATGCAATTATTCCTTATGGCAAGAAGTTGTAACGCTGCACCTAAATTCAATTTCCCCCAATGTTATGGTGCTTTCAGGCCAGGGCAAAGTACCACTTCATCCACTTACAAGAAGACTGAACCTAAATGCTGGTAGCTGTCTTGCTTCTGTTGAAATAGCAAATGAACCTCATCATGATACCATGGGTTTTACAATAATATTAAGGGCTAGAAAGAGAATGTGTTTTCCTTTCTTATCTAGTAGCAAGTGTATTTCAGTGAAGAATATTGCTTTTGAGACTATTCTACATCTTAATACAACCTAAACTATCTAATTCTGGAATGCCTTGTTATCTGTCTTGCTTTAGGACCAAGCATAATACCTGTAAATCAGTAAAATGAGGCTAGTTGTCCTATTGAGAGCTCTGAATAGCTCTCTTATTGTACTAGAAGATATGCTGTATGCCAGGAGGGAAGGGAACGTGGCGTAGGGAGGGAGAGGGCATAGGAAAGAGAAGCTTGACTTCCAGATATTGTCACAGTGGTCCTGACTTTGTAATCAAAGGCCCTTCATTCCCTTTACTTTTACGCTTTTCAGCAAACCAAGCAGAACTGGCATTAGTTCAGATTATTTTACTTAATGTTTTATCTTTTTAATCCAGATGTGTTTATTTCAGGTTTGGGGTTGTTTTTGATGTAGCAGCCAGCCATGACAGCTTAAATAAAATGCAAACCATCTGTTAAATCTCTGCCTAAAACACCATAGATTAAAAAGCAACTAGTGGTAAATCAGAAAAACACAGGTCTGGCCTTCTAAATAACATGCTAATCTGTGTACGTTTAAGTGAGTATAGTTTTTATTTTTTTATTGAAACCTTGAGAGAAAAACATGCATATTGTTCATAGTCTTCATCTATTGTTTAAAGTTTGTCTCCACTAAATCAGCTTTCACATACAGATTCCGTGATTCCACTGGTTATTTTATTTTAGTTGAACTTTGTGCTCTTCATTTGGTTTCCTGCCTAGTTCCCTGAGGAAAAAAGGCCTATGAAATTGTATTATCTGCCTGTGTGTCTCACTTTTTGATCTCTTGGCCACCATCAGCCAAATCTGACATAACGCAAAGGGCTCGATGATGTGAAGCTTCCAAGGCCTGTAGAGAGGGAAATGTGACATTTGTGTCACTGCCCAAAGGTATAGCTCAGCTCAGCCCCGGGACACAGTGCGTGCTGCAGGCACCTTGACAGGCAGGTAGTGAACGGGCTGGAAGTAAGGAGAAATGGATAGGCATCCTTTGGAAGCTACTCATTACTGGTTTCTCTACCTAGGAATCAACCTATTTCCTAGCATTTCAAATTTTGAAGATTGCAGTGTGACTATGGTTCAAACAGTGTATCCCAAAGGAAATTGAGCTGGCAGAATACCAGTATGTTTTTGTCAGTACAAATTAACCTATGTCACATTTTTAAATTAATTACCGTATCTGGCCTCTTTTTATTCACTGAAGTTAGTACGGTTTCAACAGTAGTAAGTAGAGAAAATCCTGGCATGCAAGTCAAATGCTTTTATCCCATAGGAAAAAAACAACACAATTGCCAAAACGGTGTGATGTTATTGTACACTTTTTAAACTGCCTTATCAAAATACTGCAGTGCTCAGATGGGAATGAAAGCAGACTTGACTCTTCAGTGAGAATGTCCTTACCAGTCTATTTCATTATTTATTTCTATTCTTTTAGTCAAGTTGCATAAAATCAATTCACAGAAAAATAATAATAAAATATATTTAAGTTTCAAATTATTTCTTATATGAAAATATCATAAGAAAAAGCCTGAATGGGTAGGGAACAGGAAGGAGAATGAGGACTGGAAGTTATTTATATGGTAATTTTCCTTTATCTGAAGTATATTTTAATGTAATGAGCATTTATAAACAGTGACTTGAGATCAGTGCAGAGATATTGAGTCATACAAAGAATCATGCCCCAAATTATCTTAAATTATACTTGGAGTAGCATTGAGGACCACAGAGATAAACTGATAGGTTTTCGTGTAGCTTAGGGCACAATGTAATCTATTTTCCTCTAGCAGGACTATTCATTATAAACACAGTTTTCCATAAATCATGTTGGACTTGCAGGCTACGTTTATCTGATAGGTAAGATACGTAATCCCAAAGAAAATGGACTATATTCTCTGAATTACAACTGAGCTGCAGTGGTGCAGCAAAATAAAATAACCCACATTCTGCAAGAGCTTTTCACATGATAAGTGACAGCAATGTACGAGGCATAAAAAAAGCATTCTGACCAAACAAGCAGGTCATACAGCCCCTAGACTTCAAGTAGCAACCAATGCAAGATTCAGGGTTACAGATAACACAGCTTCAAGGGGGGAGAGAAAAAGGAAGATAACGAATGTTGTTTTGTCACATCTTCATGCTGTATTTAATATTCGAAGGCATTTAATCACAATGTTGCAATACCAATATATTGAGGAAGCCTTTGCCATGGCAAAGTCTTTACAGCTCTAGAAAACTGTGTCAGATATCAGAAATGTTTCCCAGTTGTTGAAGTCACTGGTTTGTATCAAATCAGATGCCAACAATGTTCTGGAGGAAAATTGTGCCTGAGTTAATTTGCTGCCAAAAATAAGTTTAACTGAAAGTCCTTTGATCAATGTTATTGAACTAACTCAGCATCTGAAATGAATGCTTTATAATTTTCAGCGGTCTGAGGGGAAATAAAATTGTGCAGCATGAAATAGAAGTGGCAGAAGAAAACTGTACATTGTAAAGCGTCACTTCCAGCAGTATGAGTAGTACAATATAAATACAGAAGTGCATTTCTCCACAGTGTTAAACAGAGAGTTTGGGCTCTCAAAATGCACCTGAGCTTCAGCTTACTAAGAATTGCCTGTCCTGTACAGCCACAACTTGCAAGTCTGTATGTACCAGTACCCACAAGGAATGCAGTTGCCTTAGGAGGCCAACATGATGCTGTTTTTCAAATGAGCGACACATCCTGTTACATGGATAATTTATGTCTTTCTGTCACAACTGACATCTGTGCCAGCTTCCCTCAGAGAGAAAGGTGGAAAAATGGAAAAAAACCCTCTGGCTCCTTGAAAGATGGGGGCTCTTTACTATAAATGTGGATTAATTTCTTCAATGCAAAGGCATCATGATGACAATGGTAAATGTAGGTGATGACAGATAGGGGAATATCAGTTTTATTTTAATGAACATGATGCCTGCTTCTATGTGCATATTCATTTTGGTGGGTTATTTGCTACTTGGATAGTCATTAAAGGAGAAACACAGGCAAGGGATGGAAAAAAAAGATTAAGCTTAACTGAGCAGAAACGTGTAAATTGCAATTTGGCTACAGGACAGGTAAAGTTGCAGAATTTTTTTTCTAATTTTAAACCTAGGATCTGTGTTAGATCATTACAAGTCCTCTAGCCTAGAACACAGGAGGAAGATTTATGAAGTACAGAGAAACTGACAACACAATGTCAGTGAGGGCTTGTGGGGCGTGTGGACTTCATCTGTCTTAACCCTAGCCTGGAAAGTACACGGCAACGTAAAGCAGAAGCACTGAACTGTCAGGTGTAATCTAGGTCATGTCCAGACGTGGTGCAGAGATGTTACCGTTCTGGAGTCCTGTTGAGACTTGGGGATTATTAGTTCAGATGTAATTCTTGACTTAACATGCATTTCCTGCATCTAGATCTGATCTGACATGGCATTGCTTTGATCTGTGTGGATTGGCTAGTTTGGAGTTCTTCAAGATCAAGCACTGAATCTGCAGCAAGAGGCACGTCAGTTGGCTTACAAAATAGTCAAGGGTATAAATACCAATGCATGTTTGCATAAAGAATGGAATAAAACAGAAAACATAGGTAAGATAGTTTACATATAAAACTCACTTGTTTAAAATCTTTTCTCGGGGGAGTGTGCACCTTCAGGCCAATACTCACACTTTTGATTTTAAAAGGTTGTTACTGTGCCTACATATTCCAACTCCCATTCACACCATTTTCAGGGAAATCTTTTGGAAATGCCACATCCCTGGGGATCACAACATGTTACAGCTAAAAATCAGGTAAAAATAATCCAGAGTCAACAATGACGACAGTCCTGGAGGAGGGTCATGGATTGCATTCTCAAGGAGAAACTGAAAAGCAGATCTGTCATTTCAAAGGTGTGTACTCTGGAGCCTGGAAAGAACAGTCTCAGAAGAGTCATCCTACCTTTTAGGCAGGGAGATACCCAAGATAAGATTGTTTTCTTGGATTGTTAGGAGATGATATTCAGTAACACATGACAGTTTTATTTCCTGACACCATTACAGGCAGAACAAAGTACTTGGGGAAAAAATTGAACCAAGGAAGACTAACAACATTCCAAAATATACAGCTACTTTTTTCAATAGCTGCATTTGCAAATTTCATGTTATTTTTTTATTATAAACACATGTATTTCTTAGTTCTGGGTAGAATTCTGCTTTTGTGGAGTATTTACAGATCTTAATGCAAGTGTGCAGCTTTTAAGAAATTACCAAGCTTACAAATTGTGACAGAAATTAGCAAAGAAAGACAAAGCTTTGTCTGCTTAGAAAGCTTAGAAAAGAAGTTTAGCTTCAGAATTTACAATCTTTCATTTTGTATAAACTGATTAGAAATGGCTATCTCCTACAAAAACTTGTAAGAAACATTTATCATTTCAGTAGAGGTGGTTTCATAATTTTAACTAATCAAGTTGGGAACAGAGTTCCTTTAAATTCTATTTCAATACTTATAAATTGACAAAAAGGAAACTAAGATATACATGAAGAACTGTCTCCTTCAAACAGAAGAACTGCTTTCACATGACAACTATTATTGCAGAATAACACTTAACAAAAAATGGTTTACAATTAGAAAAAATATTTGTTTAGCCTTGTTCTATGATACATTTACAATCCCAGGTTGACTGGGAACACCAAAACAATGCTTCGAATAATTTATTAAATTGAGCAAATTACAACATATTTTAAATAAGTCCTGAAAAAGTAGCTAAAATAATTTTCTTTTTGGTTCCTCCTTTCACCTTTCTTCACATGCTTTATACCCACCCTTTCCACTTTTCCGGCAATAAGGGTTTTGCCTTTGTCCCTGCAGCAATCAGGCTTTATTCATCAACTTGACCTCTGTTCACAGCAGTCAGCAGACCCCCCTCTGACCTCTCTGACCCAGATCTGTGCTCCAGTCAGTCAAGGACACTGTCAGATTTGATTGGGTTTTTAGTCAAAGCAAACACAAGATGCATAACTTACTAGCTAAGGCTTATCTGAGAATGCCTTAAGTAAAGCTAGTCCAGGAAGAGCTCTGGAGCTGATAGTAGAAGATGGTTCTTCAGAGACCGATGCACACATCCAATTATCACATAGCTTCTGGTTTCATGTGTGAACCTGTTATTAAAATGTTCTGAACTAGTTTGCCCAGCTCCTAGTAAGATCTATATTAATATGAAAAGAAGCGGTGATATTTACAAAGTCTTTAAAATTAGCAGTGGTGTATATATATTTGCAGTAATTTTTGGTAATATATACAAATGGCTTTGTTCCACTTGAAGGACAAAAATGCTCATAGAAAACTGTGTAGTAGCTAGTTCTGTATTTTTCTGACACAGATTGTCTTCAGAAGACTGTTTTACTGCTATCAAAAGAGAAAAGATGCAGAAACTAAAATTCTGCAATTTTTAAAATTCAAGCTCACAAATGTTTGTGCAAATCCTGCCCTTTCTTGGTCT
Source organism: Burhinus oedicnemus (assembly GCA_008921705.1). Classification (NCBI taxonomy): domain Eukaryota; kingdom Metazoa; phylum Chordata; class Aves; order Charadriiformes; family Burhinidae; genus Burhinus; species Burhinus oedicnemus. The sequence goes on from VFFE01007696.1 coordinate 2,118,262, forward strand.
AGGCACGTCAGAAGTAGACTGGCATTTCTGTGAAGAGGTTTTGCAAGCAAATCCCTAAGGGTATATTTTATAAGATGACTTTTGCTAAATTAACAGCTCTTCTCCACTGAAAGATGCATGACCTGTTTCGTTCTTTCTTACCTGCCCATCTTGCTTTATGCTCTCTGTGGCACTTATCGGATCACATAATAAATTGATTAGCTCCCCAAAAGAGCAGAAAACTAACTTGGTAAGCAAGCAAGAAAAGGAAACACTCTTTGTTGGGCTCACTGTGTGATCAGAAGAGTAACAGAGGTAATCTCCTCCCATGACCCCCCCAGCTTTCTCCTGATGAAGACTAGCTGTGCTCTCATATTTATCATTGCATATATCATCACTTCTTGTCCTTTGCTTATATCAGCAGTGAATTAGTTTTCTTTCCCAGCTGGCATTGTGACACATAATTCTTTTCTCACATACTTTGCTCTTTATTTATTTAACATATTCCTGTCTCAGCAAATACTTGTCAGTGTTTTCCTTATGTTTGGTTTCCAATAGCTTTATATCTCAGTATTATTTAAAACATTAATATTTAGACTGAAGAGATGGTAAAATGCATCTGAACATATATTATGAATAAATCCATGGAAGATTTACACAATTTCTGGCTACAACACAGGTTTAGATTTATATTAAATTAACTAAAGGCTGGTAAATTTTCTAAAAAGACAACTGCTCAACTGATAGAAAGCTTGTGTTAGAGGTTTTGCAAAGCATTTTTTTTTTTTTAAAAAAGAGCAAAATGGAATAGAACTTTCTGTTATGATACAAAGCAGACTTTCAAATAAAAAGCAGTAACAGCTTAGTAATGGATTACTAAATTTTCAGAGACTACAGCTTTGGTTTCATCATTGAACTAGCTGACATTCACCTGATACTGTCCAGCAAATAATGTTTAATTTCTTTCAAAACTGACCACATTTTTTTGCTTTTGTACAGGAGTAGAGCCTCTTTGAAAGCCAGGCTTCAATTGTTTGTGCCAGACAGAGGTGAACAGGGATTGTCAGCGGTGTGGTGAGTGATGCTGTGGACAGTGCAGGCCAGCAAGCAGCACTGAGATAACACCATCTGTGCCCCAGCACATCCTCAGTTTTTTGTTCGCCAGGAGATGGGTCAGCCTGGGTACCACAACCTGTGGTCCACCGTCCTGTCCCCATGGGGACCTGTTGGTTCTGAGAGGTGAGGGGGCCACACAGCCAGGCCCTATCATGATGGAGAGTAAAAGGTTTTCCTTGGTGCTGAGAGTGAGGGGACACATTTTGGGGGCCCCATACACTACAACTGGTTGCCAGCCAGCTGTTTGGAGTCACCTTGCATTGCTTGGGTTGCAGGCACAGCCAGATTTGTCTTTCTTCATGTCTCACTTTCCATGGGCTGGGACCAATAAAACACTGCCACAGTGTTTTGGAGACCTGACTTCAAGGGGATGGAACTGGCAGATCTCTTAGCTGCTGGGATCTTTGGTATACAATCTTTCTCAGAAGCCTGCCTCTTTCTTCAATTTTGTGGTGAGAGGGGAAGTATGATCCAGCACTGTAACTGATTAAAAAATAACATGTAGGTAAAAACCAGGAAACCACACACCTACATAGATTTGTATCCCCTTATTCATCAGTATGTGATACTACAGAGTAACTAAAAGCCATGAAATCTACCAGGCTTCATTTGTTTAAAATTCCACATGTGAAAGAAAACTTCACATATTATTTCTAGGAAAAACATTTCTGTTTATTCTAAGAAACACTTTATATCTTGAGATTCATATCTTCAAGAAATGCAGGAATGGCCAAACTGGTGGCTTTTGTCACCTGAAAAGACAATACTCGGACTATAAGCTAAAGTTATTCTTGCAGAAATACCTCCAGTTTTAACACTTTGGGCAACACATCTGTTTTTGCCTTAGCCACTTAAATATGCAACATTTTTTTAAAAGAGTTGCACAGATGTGTTATGCTTGTGGGTGAAAAAGCAGAGGTAGAAAAAATTTATTCTTGGGATTAAAGATACTGAAGGCAGCTGTGTATTCAGTTTTCACAGAATCACAGAATCAGAATCACAGAATCACAGGGGTTGGAAGGGACCATTGGAGATCATCTAGTCCAACCCCCCTGCCACAGCAGGTTTACCTACAACAGGTTGCACAGGATGGCGTCCAGGTGGGCTTTGAACGTCTCCAGAGTTGGAGATTCCACCACCTCGCTGGGCAGCCTGTTCCAGTGCTCTGCCACCCTCAAAGGAAAGAAGTTCCTCCTCATGTTTAGATGGAACTTCTTATCGCCAAGTATGTGCCCATTACCTCTTGTCTTATCACTGGGCACCACTGAAAAAAGACTGGTCCCATCCTCCAGGCACCCTCCCTTTAAGTATTTATAAGCATTGATGAGATCCCCCCTCAGCTTTCTCTTCTCCAGACTAAAAAGAACCAAGTCCCTCAGCCTTTCCTCATCAGAAAGATGTTCCAGCCCCCTAATCATCTTTGTAACCCTCTGCTGTACCCTCTCCAGCAGTTCCCTGTCCTTCTTAAACTGGGGAGACCAGAACTGGACACAATACTCTAGATGTGGCATCACGAGGGCAGAGTAGAGGGGGAGGATGACCTCCCGCAACCTGCTTGCCACACACCTCTTGATGCACCCCAGGATGCCATTGGGCTTCTTGGCCACAAAGGCACATTGCTGGCTCATGGTCATCCTGTTGTCCACCACCACTCCCAGGTCCCTTTCCACAGAGCTGTTTTCCAGCAGGTCAGCCCCTAACCTGTGCTGGTGCATGGGGTTATTCCTCCCCAAGTGCAGTACCTTACACTTGCCTTTGTTGAACTTCATAAGGTTTCTCTCTGCCCAACTCTCCAGCCTGTCCAGGTCACGCTGAATGGCAGCACAGCCTTCCGGTGTGTCAGCCAGTTTTGTGTCATCAGCAAACTTGCTGATGGTACACTCTACCCCTTCATCAAGGTCATTGATGAATATATTGAACAGGACTGGACCCAGGACTGACCCCTGGGGAACACAACTTGTCACAGACCTCCAACTAGGCTCTGTGCCACTAAGCACAACCCTCTGAGCTCTATCTGCCAGCCAGTTTTCAATCCACCCCACCATCCATTCATCTCACCCACACTTCCTAAGCTTGCCTATGAGGATGCTGTGGGAGACAGTGTCAAAAGCCTTGCTGAAGTCAAGATAGACAATACCCACTGCCCTCCCCTCATCTATCCATCCAGTCACGCCATTGTAGAAGGCTATCAGATTAGTCAGACATGGCTTGCCCTTGGTGAATCCATATTGGCTACTTCTGATAACTTTCTTTTCCTCCAGATGCTTTGAGATGACTCCCAGAATGAGCTGTCCCATCATCTTTCCAGGGATGGAGGTGAGGCTGATTGGCCTGTAGTTTCCCGGGTCTTCCTTCTTGCCCTTTTTGAAGACTTGAGTGACAGTGACTTTCCTCCAGTCCTCAGACACCTTGCCTGTTGTCTAAGACCTTTCAAAGATGATGGAGAGCAGGCCAGCAATGTCTTGGGCCAGCTCCCTCAGCACTCGTGGGTGCATCCCATCAGGACCCATGGACTTGTGGATGTCCAGTTTACTTAACTGATCTCTACCTTGATCCTCCTCAACCAAGGGAAAGTTCTCCTTCCTCCAGACTTTCTCTGTTACCTGTAAAGTCTGGGACTCCTGAGGGCTGGCCTGAGCAGTAAAGACTGAAGCAAAGAAGGCATTCAGTAATTCCACCTTCTCTGCATCATCTGTCACCATGGCCCCTGTCTCATTCAACAGCGGGCCCACATTTTCTCTAGTTTTCCTTTTGCCTCCGATGTACTTGAAGAAACCCTCCCTGTTGACCTTGACGTGCCTTGCCAGATTTAATTCCAAGGAGACCTTGGCTTTCCTCATTTTGTCCCTGCATACTCTGGTAGCATTCTTGTAATCTTCCCAAGTGGTCAGTCCCTTCTTCCACTTACTGTAAACTTCCTTCTTCCACTGGAGCTTTTTCAGAAGCTCCTTGCTCAACCATGCAGGTCTCCTGCTTCCCTTGCCTGATTTCTTGCTCTTAGGGATGCACCGATCCTGAGCTTGGAGAAAGTGATGCTTGAATAACAAGCAGCTCTCTTGAGCCCCCCTGCCCTCTAGAGTCCTATCCCATGGGATTTCTCCAAACAGTTTCTTGAAGAGATCAAAGTTAGCCCTCTTGAAGTCCGAGGTTGCAACCCTATTTGTTGTTTTATGTCTACTGCACATACTCCTGAACTCTGTCTTCTCTTGATCAGTACAGCCAAGGCTGCTCCCAAACTTAATGGCCTCCACCAGTCCCTCTTTGTTTGTCAGTACTAGGTGCAGTAGTACATCTCTCCTTGTCGGCTCCTCCTTTGACCTGAGTCAAAAAGTTGTCATCAAGACACTGGAGGAACCTCCTGCACTGTACGTGCCTAGCTGTGTAGCCTTCCCAGCAGGTATCAGGGTGATTGAAGTCCCCATGAGAACCAAGGCCTATGATTGTCAGACGACTCTCAGCTGTCTGTAGAAGGCCTCATCAACTTCTGCATCCTCATCAGGTGGCCTGTAATAAACCCCCAGAAGAAAATCTAAGATTTCCTAGAGGAAATCTGAGATCCTTAGATTTCCTAGTTCTCAACATACATAGGGAATGAAGAGCTACTCCACTGTAGAAAACTGCATTGTGTCAAACTAAAATCAGTTCTTTGGGTAGGTGGATTGACTGAACACGTTTCTTGGAGCTTTCTGAATATCTAAGTTTTTAGTTCATTGGCCAAACCAAGCCCAACAATAATTCTAAAATGCATTTCTGATTGACTTAAATTTGTTAAGTATGTTTGAAATCAGGCAAAACATTTACAGGTAACCAGAAATAAAAAAAACCTTTCAATTGCAAATATTATTACTATGTATGTTATTGTTTATTTACATATATTCAAGAAGCTAAGTCAAACCTGAACTTGCAATTTAAGTTTTTGCAAATTTTAACTCTTGAATGTTACCTTAGTAATATTACTTATCATGATTGGGTTTTATGTGCAGACTTCTTATGGCTCTAACTGTTCATCCTTGAACTATATTTCAGTTCATTCCAAAGCTATCTGGTTCTATCCATGTGGGCACTCTCTTACTTTCATGTTGAGAGATTAGTATCTCAAATATTTTTTAAATGAGCTTTTCTCATACTTATAGCTCTTCTCTTCACTCCTAATTTGGCAATAAATTTCTATGCACCAAACCCATTCAGATTCTCCCATTAATATGTCAGGTTAAACAGTGGCAACAACTTATTAGAAAAGAACTGTATGGAATATTAATTCCTGGTTTAAGTTACATTGAGCTCCTTTGGTTTCATGTTTCTACAAAAAATGTATCTAATTTTCTGTCTACACACTACCTTTGGAGAATCCTTTTCCATGTTCCTCTTATGGACTACCAGCTATAAGAATTGAGAGTAAAAGAATGTGATGTATAAAAAGCAGGAACAACCTGGAACAGTGTGGTGGTATAGCAAGACAGTGGATAACATTTATTAAGCAGATTATACATATCAATTCAATATCAGTGGACTGATTCTGATGGCCCAGAAAGCTGTCTTCCCTTTTATATCCTATCACTTTCCTGACCTTTTGCCTGTGGTTCTCCTTTCTGCTGATTTCTTTGTGAATGGTTTTTTGGGTGGGTTTTTTTGATAGTTTGTGGTTTGGGTTTTTTGTTTGTTGTTGTTGTTTTTGGGGTTTTTTGTGGGTTTTGTTTGTTTTGTTCTCTTTGATATTTACAAGTCTGCTCAGTTTAGAATCCTCTACAGATTTGATTGAAACAGCTTTCTACATCAAGGTTTATTCAATATCTTCATTAATGCTCTACAAGGGGATTAAGCTGTTTCAATCAAATCTGTGACACTCGGCATTCAGGCTTTAGTCTTTACCCTTGTTTATATCTTTTTCTGGCCACCCCAGATGTTGTGAGGAAGTAAACATTTTGTGCAGTCAACAGAGAACAACTGAATAGAAAGAATAGCCTATTTCTCTCATGGCTGAATCAATTATATGAGAATTAAAAAAAATACTTGTTTGAAGGGTCAACTTCCAGAAGCAAATAGATTAAAAGCACACCATGGGGTAAAGAAAAAAAAACACCTGAATAGCAGACTTAGTGCTAGAAAAATATCTCTTCCCCCTCATATGCCACCACTGTAACCCCTGAAACTTGTTTTTTCAGTTGTCTTATAGCGAATATCACTGTAAGTCATCATGGTATCTAAGCAAACATAATGTTAATCTCAGCACTGTCATATATGTCTGTAGAGCTACAAGCAATGTGAACCAATACTATCCATGACAGTCTACTGGGAGTCATTTACAAAATCTACTGCAACATAATTGCGATGTCATCTAGTTTATCCAAAAAGGTCCTCCCAAAATCAACAAACCCCCGTAAACAGCTTATCTAACTACCATGCTGTGACATAGCGATTAAGAATATGGTATTGCTTCCTAATTTCTAAAAAGTTATTACTAAGTTGAGTAAAATTTTCATAAATTGAAACTGAGAAAACGTATTCATTTTCACACACTCATGTTCATGTAGCTACACGGGACAGTTTTATGCAAGTAAATAAAAAAAATAATACCCATACCAATTTCATCTTTGCTCACATTGAACTCTCTTGTGACGTGGGAAAGGAGACTGCTTTCTGAAAGGTAAGTGAACAAGTCACAAGATATTCATTCAAAGGTTTTAAATGATGACAAATAAAATAATATTTCTGATGATGGGCCTTACACAGAAGAGCTATTCTGGTGTATCTCAAGAATATTAGTGGCTTATGTCATATCTCGTATTCTTTAGATACACTAAAATACCCTGATAGCAATGGATTAAAGTCTGTATGAGTGTAAATTAACTCAGTTGTAAGAAGACTTCTTCGGCTTTAAACAACAGAAATCTGAAAGAAATCAGACAACTAGGACTGTTTTTTGAGTTTATTAAGACAAGATGCAAACTCTTCAAATTCTGTCTGAACAGCAGGTAGACGTAGATGAATCTTGGTTTAATATGTCTTTTGAAGCAACACACACCTAATACGGAGACAAACTCCTTTTCTTTCCCCACATATCTGCTATAGCATCAGCAGCAGGTTAAAGACAAATTCAAATCCTGGAATGCAATTAAATTAAGCAGAAAACCTAATCTTGATATTTGGCCATACTATTTGCTCTACAGGGTAAATCATCTCCCTAGCATTTATCCTAAGGAAATTGGCATCGAAAAGTGATAATTTTGAAAAAAAAAAAAAAAAAAAAGTGCTGTTATAGTTCTACACAATATAGAGCAGGAACTGAGTCACTGAATTACCTGCTGGTAATGATTCCTGTTATGAAGGGAAAGATTAGCCTAGCACTCTTCTTTGGCCTATTTGCCATCCTCTTTCTCTCTCACACACACATCCATATGTCTTGGGCATGGCATATGAAGAATCGTCTGCACATTTGGTTTGCAATCTTTGCAAGGGCATACGCTCAGTTTGTCTGTTCCATTATCTTATTATCTGTGAACAGCTGAACAGAATTACATTCACAGTTTGATGCCCCCTTCATGACCTTGTATGGCAGAAGAGGATTTAATTTTAGGTCTATGTCCCCAAAAGAAAGACGGAAAAAAAGGGAGAAAAAAGTATTTTATTTATTAAGGCCCAGATTCTCAAATCTTCAGTTGTGTCTAATTTTTCACTGAAATATTTAAATTAGAGTGTATTGTAAGACTTAAAAAAATCTGGATCTAAACAACACATCTGCAAAAGCATTACACTGTAATCTTCCAGTTTTTTTATGCTGTAATGCATACGTACTGTGAAGATTACACACTGACTCAACAGTGTCTAGGAGATGATGGGCTAAAAATTCCCAGTTCCCCTAATTCACAGCCTGGTATACAGAAATATATTTTCAAGTAGATTAGCTTGACAGTTTGTGTGTATAGGATCTTCTAATACAGAGCCATTGCATACTGTACAGGTTGTATATAGCACAAGTTGTACATAGTTTTTGTTTTATGCCAGCTACTTGTCATTCCAGAATTGTAGTTATGTTTCCCTTTGCTTCTTTCCTCCCCCCCTCCCCGCCCTTTTTTTTTTTTCTTAAAGAGAGGTAACCCCCATTTGGGTAAAATAAAGTGCTGCCCTCTGCAAGAAAAGGTAACTAAAGTCCACATGGCTCATCTTCTGTGGATGTCAAACTGATGCTAGTTTAATCATAAAGGTAGTATCTAAAGCTCAGTTTGCTACTGTATATATGCCTTCCAATTTTTTTCACTATACTTGATACCTGCACTATACCTTCAACCTGCAGCGGCTGAACTTTCCTTGTCAAAGAAGATGCATAACATAAGCAAGAGTGCTGAGAACATACATTCATGGCAATAACAAAGCTTCAATTTTATCAGTAGTAGAAGTGAAAACTCAAACTTTGGCCTCTTTGTTACTCTGTAAAGCTTTATGGTTCATTTGTTCTTGTGAAGTTGTTAGAATTATGTGAAAGCTTTAAATGGATCAGCTTTCCTGTTTATAGTGAGTTGGGAAACTAACTTGTTAGCCCAGAGCAGTTAATTCTAGAAGGTTACTTGGAAGATTGTGCTTTGGAGAGAAGGAAAGGAAACTCTGATGAACCCTCAATGGTTGTGCAGAAATTTCTAATGCATATATGCCATCCTTTATTGTGGCAATACTGCTTTGGGTGTGAGCTTCTCCTTTCCAAAAATAACTCAAGCAATTGGAGAATTTTATAAGCTGGTCATCGGTATGAGACATAAACTGAGTCTACCTAAGAGCCAAAGAGCCTGCATTCTGCCCTTCAGTCTTATTGTCCATTCATACAAGCCAGCAACTCACATAAATAAATTGGCAAAGACTTGACTCAAAATATAACATAGCTGTATGTATTTTTACACATTCTGTTTTAGGGAGATAGGAAGGAAAGGAACTGCTTGTATTTTCAGGGTCAGTTAAAAAGTAGAGCTTCCGAAGAGAAATCTAGCCTATTCCAGTCCATTTATTGTAATTTAGCTTTTTGTATAAGGGAAGAGAACATAATATTTTCAATAGATTTAACACATTAATTCAGAATCTTTGTTTAATCTCCTGAAATGTTGCTCAGCCTTTTCTGGACATTCACCTTTTTGGTAAGGAAAAAAGGACTGTTCCTCAGACTGCAGAACAGAGAGAAGAAATCCCTCTTGTTTCAGTGTGAGACTGTAAGGTACATTATAATAATAATGAGGAAAAGGTTGTTAACTGATCAGTTCTCCACAGTACTATTTATCTAGAAAAATAAAAATTAACGCAGCACAGTTCACTCACCAGACCAGGGACAGTAAAATACTGAGTTTCATTAGATTCATAGCAGACATGAAAACTCCAACGTTAATGTAAGTAAAAGTAAAAATACAAAAAGTAAAAATAGCTTCATAGGGTGCAGTTTTTGTTGCTTAATATCTGAGTTCATAGCTATGAGGGTAGATAGCAAAAGAGTAGTAAATAAGTACAATGGAAAAATCATATTAATTCTCTTATTGTTATGTGATTTCACTGGGGCTGAGGTACCTTACTGGATAAAGGTGCAATTATAACGCAGTCCAGTATGTATAGGTCTGGAAAGGCTTGAGCAGAGAAGGGAAAAGGGCATGGGTCTCAGAGTTAAGTCATGGAGCTGTGCCGGCATCTCGGCTGCTGAGTGAGTAAGGAGCCCTGGTGATATCTGTGTTCTGATTAATCTGGCCATGTTTATCCTCTTGGAGGAAACAGGTCCAATGCTCCCATCATAAGAAGCTTAACAGGAAAACACATTAAGTGAACCACATAGGGGAAATCAAGACTCCCAATGCCTATCGGTTCAAATAAATTAGTGTTTGCAAACTAAAGTAAAGAGAAGTGGGCCACTGCTGTTTGCATTTCAGTAAAACACCTATTCCATTCCACAGTCCCGGAGGCTGAATAAAAGCTGTTTATTCAGAGAGGCCCTGAGGCTGATTCCAGTCTTTTACAGATGCAGAGCTACATGGAAAAGGCCAATGGTTCCTTAGAGGCATATTTCAAAGAAATTCAGGATTTATGCACACAAACCTTATTATTTAAAGTGCAAGTTCTGCTCTGAAATTCAGTGCATAAGAACAGCACAGAGTAAAAGGTCTTCATATTTATTATTTCAAAGCATACTGCATGTTGAATATCAGCTGTGTCTAAGTATTCAAAACATCTTCTTATGGCCAGTTATGCAATGCTATCTTTCCTGCCTTCCTTAGTAAGAAATGTGCAACTGGAACTAATCAAAATTTTTACTGGTGAAATATATGCCAAAAAAATAATCCAGCAAGCTTTTCCTCTATTTAATTGACATGACTGAACAAAAAGACTGAAAGGTAGCAGCACTTTCCTATTTCTCCTCCCCAAGAAAAAAAGCAAGTGTGAACCTGAATATTTGTCAAGAACTAATTAATGCAACATTTCAAGATATTTTTAAATAGATACCTTACTTGATTTTTTATATATTTGTATTTCCTCCCTTTTGCATACAACATTATGCTCAATAGGCTGATCAACAGTTCCTGGACTCTTAACATCCCTGGGGAGTTCACAGAGAGCAAAAAGAGTGCAAAGATTGGTTTAGGGTATTGAACTCACCAAAAAGCTTCAGAATCTGTGGATACCAAATGTGGGGTAGCGGGACTTCAGTTGTCAAACTGTGCTGGGTGTTCAAGAAGCATAGTAAGGACCTGGCAGTGTACTTGCAGTGGTGATAGGTAAACAAACAACTTTCACAGCTGAGTGTAAGGTACTGATTATGCTCTAGAAAGCTCATGACTGCAGCTTTTTGAGAGGAGATATCTAAAAAATAGAAATGAAATAATTGTATTTTATTATGTTCTGGGCACACATGAGACCACACTGAAATGTTAAATCTGTTGACTGGAAATTTGTGCTAACTGATATAGATCTTCCTGTTCAGGACATTTGTTTGTAGAGAGAAACTAAGCTTCTTTTCTGTCAAAGATGTACCAAGCAGAAGTGTGAGAAACAAATGCTGCTGTATCAATGTGTATTTGGGATTCAAGGAAAATGAAAAGGAAGCAAGGAGGGCAGTTAGAACATGGATGTAGCTGTTAACATTTTATCTCCTCTGTAAAAACTCATGATGAGACTAGCTTAATTTGCACCATGATGAGAATGTAATATGATCTCTCAGGAGATTTACACTAATAAACACTGTAATATCTTGTCTGCCTGGAGACATTGTTTCCCTCAGCTTATTCTGCTTTGAGTTTCTATTACATAAAAAGGAATTATGAAGAGCAATTTTGAAGTTTAAAAACTCACAAAGCTGCTGTGTAAAAATGCAGCTGCCCCATGTGATCTGACATCTTTGGTCAGCTTGCATCAACGGCAAGCATCTTTTTCCATAAAAAAGTGAAAACATAAATGTACATTGGCAAATACAGGAATCGTTGACGGAAAGGACAACAGCTCCCAGGCAAATTACCACAATGCTCAGCAAATGGTGCTGGCATTTTAGAAAAGGTGACAAAACCCATATTAGACAAAGTCTCATTGCATTTTGACATGACTGATGCAAAACAGCAAGGGGCAACACTGGCTGCCAATTTCCATTTCATTAATTTTCTCAAAAAATTCTTGGAAGCATAATTCTGTATCTCATCAAAACAATAAAAAAAAATCCTGTCTTTGATTTTCTACCTTTATTTATTTATTTATTTATTTATTTATTTATTTATTTATTTATTTCCTGGTAGCATCATGCTTTACAAGCTAACAATCTGGCTGTAGAAGTAGGGTGTTTTATTTGCTTAAAATTGGCAGGGGTAACTTGTAGTTCACTAGTTTTATGTGAAATAAATATCTCTTTCACTCTCTTGCTGCTAGTGTACTGTGTCACACTGATAAAAGACTAGTTAGTATTGGACTAAATTAATTTTCAGAGTTCTTTTGATGTGAGGTAGATGCAGGTTTCTGTATCACAAAGGCAAGTAAATAAAACTTGATCCAAAACCCAATGAAGTTGATCGAAACGCTCTCACAGAATACAATGAACTCTGCCCAATGCATTACAACTTCTTAATAACCTTTGTCTGTGTGGGTTCTGCGTATCAATGAAAAAAAGTGATAAAGAAGAGTTATTGAACTACCTTTGTATGAGTGTGAATCCTGCAAAAACACAAATGCAGTGAAAGAGGAGACATAATTATCTAGAGCTCCACAACCACTGCATAAGTGGTAATGAATGCACTACGAAATTTGCCTGGGATAAATCTCATACATTTTTCTAGGTTAGAATGTAATATCTGCACAAAGATCTGAAACTCATTCTGAAACTAAGCAATGTGAAAAAGCTATTAATTCAAGTAATTAAAGGAATTCTATTTGTGGTACAAATATTGTTATATATCAAAAATATGTAATTGCATATTACAGATAAAATAATATTTTATATCAGTGATATAAATATAAGCATAAAATTAAAATCAGAGGTAGTTTGAGATGGCAATTTTTTCTTATCTTGCTTTTTCTTATAAGAAAAGAATCTATGGAAAGTAAAAACTATTATTATTTAGTGAAACTACCTATTATTAAAGCCCCCAAATTTTTACACCTAACTAGAGTAGCACAGGTTAGCAATTTTTGCTTTACAATATTTTGGAGATGAATTTGTTTATAATTTTTGTCAAGTGGTTTCATGCAGAAGATATTTGAGAATTTTGACCTAATCTATTTTAAAAGTTGTATGCTTCGCAGTAATCATTGTCCTTATACAGACCCATATCACCAGCACTCTGAGAAACACAGTATTTTTACATCAGGAAGGACTTCTCTGTATTATATATTTACATATATGCAGTTGGCAAATGACAAGGAAGGAAAATTATCCATGTCTGCTCTTCTGACTACAGAAGAAAATCCCTTTACCCATTCATGAAGTGGATAAGCTTTCTTCGGATGATGGGAAATTCTTTCCTAATTCCTGCAAACGTCTAGCAGAAACCCAGAAAACATGTTAATATGACACGAATAAAACCAGTCATAGAAAGCTGAGACAGGGAAACTGGGAGCTTGTGAATGTATAGATAAAATGAGTTGAAAAGTATCAAAGAGATAGCTAAACAAATGTTAAACAACATAAAGTTCAATAAAAATGTTTCCTATTAGGTTTCATATTCTGCATGTGCTCAGGCAATGGGATAGTAATGAGAAGGTCAACAGCGCAGCAAAAAAAATTTTATAAAAGTTAAACACTGGACATATTATTAGCAAGAATACTGAAAATTCCCTAAATTCTATTGCATTTTTTTAAAGCAGTTAATATGTCTCTGATCAATACCTGAGTTCTTTCTCTTTCCAGCAACAGCTCTAGTTGTTAAAGTACAAAGCATGGATCACAAAATAGGTCATACATCAAGATATGCTATGTAAGAACATAATCTATAGTTTATGGAGCAATTCACTGTCTTTTTATGTCCATTTACTTATTTTTCCTTAGTAGGTGACAGAAATTATGAAGATAAATAACATTTTTCTTTTAGACATAAGCACTCAACAATTTTTTTACATAGTTTTAGTAAGTGACAGATAAATTTGGATTTCAGTCAAGATTTCAGACACCATCCCTGAGTTTAAAGAGACTGGGCTAATTATCTTATTACAAACCTTATTCTTATTAAATATTTCCTACTTCTAATCAAAATTTGAAGACCAGAATTACACACACACACACACACACAAAAAAAAAATATGGATGGTGATGTATAGCCTGGAACTTGGCTTTTACCTTAGAATTAATCTGTTTGCACTGACCTTGTGCCTAACACTCATGGAAAACAGGGAAACTTGCTATATGCACGTCAAGCTTCAAGTGCTCACTGTCATGTTTAAAATTAGACACAACCCTGAAGCAGACCTACTGATTAGGAAATTGGAGTTCAGTCAAGTCTGGAACCTCATTTTTTAATTCCTCAAAACAATGGAGACATTTTGACTTAGACTGGTTACAGTTCACGTCTAATTAACATGTTTAAAAATTGCAAGCATGGAATATTTTGATAGAATTGTTTGCTTCCATTTACATGCATCATAGGACAGTAAAGGATTTATGTTGGGTAATAAGCAAAACATGTGACTTGCAGAATAGATAACAATTTATGCTGAAAAAAATATTTACAAGGTTAGAAATTTATTTCTTTCAACAGTCTTCTTTCTTAGTTTGTTTTACACATTGCGGGATTAATTCTTATTATACTAATTGCTTGATAAGTACATTAGGTCCCTTTTATCTTTCCTTTAGTTTTGCATTCTTATTAATTTTTATACTCTATTATTATTTCCCAAATTCATGGGATGATGTTAGCATCATTTCTAACCTAGAAAAATGTATGAGATTTATCCCAGGCAAATTTCATAGTGCATTCATTACCACTTACGCAGTGGTTGTGGAGCTCTAGATAATTATGTCTCCTCTTTTCCTGCATTGATATCAGCAATAATCTGTGAGAGTTTATATAGAAATTTGTATCACTGTGATGAGGTCCCCCTGAGCCATCTCTTCTCCAGGGAGAAGACACACGACTGCTTCAGTCTTTCCTCATAGGGCAGGTTCTGCAGCCCTTTGATCATCTTTGTGGCCCTCCTTTGGACCCTCTCCAGTCTGTCTGCATCTTTTTTTGAACTGCTGGGGACCAGAACTGGGCATGGTACTCCAGGTACAGCCTGACAAATGCTGAGTAGAGTGGGATGATCACATCTGTATGTCTGCTAGTAATGGCCCTGTGGATGCAGCCTAGGATCCAGGTTGCCTGTGTTGCTGCATTGACACACTGCTGACTCATGTTCAGCTTGCTGTCCACCAGGACCTCTTAAAACAATGCCGCACCCCAGCCATAGTGATCGTAATGAATGATGCAAAACATTAGTTGGTGTTGGAATCTGTCAATTATTATTACTATTATCTTTGGCAATAAGAAAGTGAGAATATAATACTGGTTTCATTTTTTTTCTTCAACACTGACATAGGAAGGTGGAAGAACCAGGTGACTACAGAAGCCTGCACAGATCTGGCGTTGCCCTCATTTAGAAACATTACCAAAAAAAAGTTAGTGAACTCGAAAACTCAGCAGGTTAGATTTTCCAGATATGACATTGGCCCTGTGACCACTGGAATCTACCTGAGCAATATAAACAAAAATACAATACTGATGTCATTAACAAAGTAACATGAAACTGGAGGACAGTTTGAAACTTAGTTTTGACTCAATAATAAAAGTTTCTTAGGATTTGTCAAAAGTGACAGGTAATGCAAGTTAAGTTTTCTTACAGCATATGACATTCATGACCAAAATGGCAGGTAGAATCAAATATTATAGGTCCATTGAAGTTAGTTAAATTATGCATACAGGTTTTGTAAGCCTCAGCTCACAAAATTTTTTGAAACAGAACAAAAATTATTTTAAAATTGTCAGATTCTCAAATTATGAGCAAAAAAGGGAAGTAATGCAACCAAACTTCATGAGTCACAAAAAGGGCTGGAATGGAAGCCAGTGCTAATTACCACTCAGTCTCCAGAAATTTTTGACTCAAGAACTTTTTGAAGTCCTTGAAATTTTTGACTTTATTTTACGAGAACCTAAAGGGATTTTTGAACCCATGTAAGATTTTAACCCCCATGGTCTTCTGTAGCAAAGACTTCTACAACTGAAATATGTATTGTATGGTGTTCTTTATTTGTTTTGAACCTTTTATCTGTTAGCTTAATATAATGTTTTTCTATCTTGTATCAGAAGAATCAGAGAACAATCATTCCCTATTAGCTTTGTGCCAGACATATTCCCCTCAGTTGGCTTTTTTTTTTGGCTGTAGTGACTTAGATTGTTTAAAGCTTTTCATACAGAAGTTGCTCAACTAATTTAATCACCCTTGTTGTCCTCTGAACCTTTTTTTTTTCTTCTATATGTTTTTTGAACTGAGGAGAATGATACTCAAGATATGCCTGTGTAGTAGCATATTTTTTTCCATTGTATTTTTTTACATAAACAATCCTAATATTCTATTTTTCTTTGTGATTGTTCATGAGAAAATCTT
This sequence comes from Burhinus oedicnemus, assembly GCA_008921705.1. NCBI lineage: Eukaryota > Metazoa > Chordata > Aves > Charadriiformes > Burhinidae > Burhinus > Burhinus oedicnemus. Next base: position 2,134,435 of record VFFE01007696.1, read on the forward strand.
AAGATGAAAAGATGTATATTCTAGTTGATTGAGCTCTTCTAAGCTGCATCTTCACTACTACATACAGAGAAATACAACTGTTGTTTCTGGTCACACTTAGACCATATTCCATTAAGCTTTCTTCCGTTGCCTCTTGTGGCATTTCTGGCACAACTTCATGGATAAAAGTTCTTTTCCTTTTACTTCTTCACAGAAATATACTCTGTTGAGATGACTGTTTTGTGTCCTCAGACAAGTCTTAAATTCCTCTGCAATGTAAACTCATCCTCTCCTAGCTCTCCAAGCCTGGAGAAATTTGGGGTATTCCAGGTACCCCAATTTTAATTCAGAGATATGGGAAAGCCTTTGGGAAAGTGTGAGATGTACTTGTATTTTACCTTAACTGGCACAATAAAGACAAATGGTGTACAATTTGGGCTAAAGGACAGTTTGTATAAATACTTTGCCATTTCCAGAACCTCTCTTCCCTGCTTTTCATCATTTGATTTGTTTCTTGAAATGTTTTTAGCTTTGAATTTTTTTTCCAGTTTAACTTTTCATCTGATATTTCAGACATTTCTCTGAAATATTTGTATAGCCTGTGTAATTAATCTCATAACCATGATAAACTTAGTTTCTATAACACCTGATTTAGTTGTGAGTGTTCTCTTTAGTGGTGGAGACCGCATCCTGGTGTCCTCTTTACTTCCCTTCATTAACAGTAGCATGTTCTCGTAGCTCCAAAACATATTTTTTCACAAGTTGCTCTCCAAAATGACACACTTTAATCTTGAGTTTGTATCATTTGTAGTAGAAGGTTTTAAGGTCTTTAGAAACCACTTTGAGCACAGTGTGACTCTACTTTTGATTTAGAAATGCCTCAAAGTTCAGTTAATTTTCAGGATCTTCAGCAGTTGTGGTGTTCTGGAGAAAATTGGAAATAGTTTTTCAGAAAAACTTTTATTTGCTTTTAAAGCATTGTAGGGAAACATTTATTAATATGTTGAAAAAGTAAAACTATGGGTTTCTATTTTGCTGATCATTCCAGATTATTTCTTAATCGGTAAATAAAAATTTAGAAGAGACTTAGATGACAAAGCAGTTGAAATTTTTTTGAAATTCTGTTGTTTCTCACTTTTTCCTGATTACAATGAGACAGAATTACATTATTAGGTAAAAACTCCTCTACCCCAAGTGGCCTATTGTTAGATCTGACTATGGACTGTGAACAAATAGCCTAAGAATGACATAATTCTTCTTCATATATGAACTAACAGGAAAACTTCAAGGCTATACTAAAAGTTTTGTGTTGTTTTTGCCATCTTCTTTTTGTCTTTATTTGCTAATTACAGCTCTTTAAAATTTTGGGGTTTTTTTGCAATTAAACCTCTTTTTAGTAGTTTTACTTAGTATTCTCTCCTGTTTGTGAGTATCAAGATTTAATTACATAACAGCTTTCCACATGGTAAGCTGAATTTTTTAGTGGTGTTAAGAAGATTATTGATTTCTTTCTAGCCTGTGGAGTGACATGCTAAAAAGCGATGACTCAGCTCTTTGTACAGCAGAGCTTCAGAATAAATTGCTGTAAGGTGATCAAAGATTTCTTTTCAAAATCTTACTACCCGTTTTGTGGTCTCTAAATATTAAAATGAATGTAGGAGTCAGTATTTGCATTCATAGGCATTTTTTCTCAGTTGGCATGATTTCAGTGTTTTTAATTTAAATAGCAAAAATCCTTAAAGATTTTTTATAATATGGGTGATCAGGAGAAATCAATCTCTGTGGCCTAGAAATTCGTTTTATTATGAATAAATTCTAGACAGGCATGAATTTGATGTGAGAAATGCATAAAGATGCTTTCCTTTGATCATTTTTAAGCAGCCAAGTGTTTGTTAAGTATTTTTTAACTATGAAGGGACTATCTTATATTTTAACATCTTCATGAAAGTTTGCAGTTTTGCTAGTGAGAAAGCATTCTGGGTTGGGTTTTTTTCCAGTTCTGCTAGTTTTCCAATCTGAGATAACTTCATTTTCATAATTGCCTTCTGTAAAATTGCTGTTAGGTTTTACAACCTTCTAGGATGATTTTCAGTAAGTTTACTGCTTAAAGAATGCAAAATGAAGTTATCGTTGGTCAGAAGATATCATTGGTCAGAATTCTAACCAATGAAGTTATCATAGGTCAGAACTCTACAATGTAAAGGTGATTCCACCATTCTGGTGAAGTTAGAGAACCATAGAAGAAAAAATCCCTGCAAAGTAATGAGAAAATTATAGTTGTTTAGTATTATAAACAACTGGAGTCAATAACGAAGTTCAATGTATGACAAATTCCCTGAAATTAAATGCATATTTATTTTTCTTTATCTTTTGGTGCTCTGAAAAACAATTACAAGTGTGTCTTAGGTTCTTTCTGTAACTTCTGAAGTTTTCTCTGTCTAGTTGTCAGTCTTAACTTGTAAGAGGAAGACTCTTAAAAGAGACACATTCTATTTGATAATCTTGCAAAGATATAATAAGAAATGATGACTAATAGAGTAGTCAATAAATACAGACTGCAGACAGCGGCAAGCTCATTAGTCTTTAGTAACATGATGTTGTGTTAAGAGCCTGGGATCTTTGTTCTCTTGCAGGTGAATCTCAAATGTTTTCTGCAAATCACTTTTCCTTCCCTTATAGACTGTCTGATTCAATATCTTCTGTTAATCTCACTGTAATCTGCTTTAAAAATGCCATTGTCATCAGACTTCTATATAGAAAAATAACTTTGAAGACGCTTAACTAAGAAAATGACAGGCAACCAAAGCAGGAATCATGAACCTGGAGGTTGTGAGCTTGTCAGACAGACCACAAGAGGATCACAGTGTACACTCTGTTGTAATTCTTCTTCAGATGTGCAAAGGACAACAGCATTACTATAACCAATATGAAGTACAATCTCAAAATCACTTGCTGCTTGTGAAATATTGCAAAACACCTTTCATTTCTTCTTTGTTAAAAATAGTGAAGGGAAGGATTAGAAAAATGAGGATATAATTTTGTCACTTGATATTATAAAGTAATTGAAAAAAAAAATTCATGCCATAAATCAACTTGATTCACCTTAACCCCCCAGATCTGCCATATACTATTTACTTTATTATAAGGTTTCTTTTTGGCCACTTTATCTATTAACTAGTTTTAAAAAAGAACCAATGTAAAGACTTATTAGTCAGGCTGAAGACACCCTCACCTTATTCACTATAAATAGCAACAGCTTGTCTGATCAGGAGCAGAATGTAGTAAGGGAGTAATGAGGACTAAATCACTAGAAGGTTTCTTAGTTGTATTGAGTAGTAACTTACCTCTGACATTCGGTTCAAATGAGAATCCTTACAAGATGAAATACTGCTTACCAGGTGTAATAATGGTACGATCTGATCTAGAGTTTGCAGAGTTTCCGTTGGTTTTATGTTTGAGTTCTTTGCAGAAAGAAAAGTGTTCATAAGAAGCATCATACTGCATTGTCTAGAATCCAGGATTTTTAAGGGTAATTTTTCACCAACGCTCTCTTCTTAACTTTCTCATTATTTTGTTTCTTTTACCTAACTGAAAATAATGATCCAGAGTTTTTTTCAGAGTACTTTGCAAGAGCATGATTGACTCTAAGCCTCAAGCAATGAAAACACTAGGTATACGGCTTGTTAACCTACCATATTATTTCCAGTAAAACAATACTTGCTAGCAGGCTCAAAACCACTGTCTCCCATTTTTCAGTTCAGCTCTGCTGCTGAATAAATAGCAGAAGGATCTACCCTTTGCTCCAGCTATAAGATGATGCCTTGCATTGTCGCTTAGGCATTTGCATTTATGGAGAAGAGCAAAGGAAAGTCTAAAAAAGAAAGCTTTCAACAGCTTGAAGATTAAACTGAGATTTGCTATTCAAGTTACCAATAATGCATATTGCAGGAAGGAAATAAATATGCATTAAGCATAGGACATTCTCTGTCCTCATGGAAATACTGCCTGCTTCAACAGTGGGTAATCTATGATTCATATCTCATGTACTTATAAAAGAAGAAATAAATGGAAAAAGATAACAATGCTTTCATAAAAGTACGTAATGCTGCTTATTAAAGAGGAGATTTCTTCTATAGCTAATTAGTGTTTATCAGAGTAAACAGGTGCAGTTGTCAACATAAGCATCATGAATTTAAAAATTACTCCATAATTTTATTTGGAAGCAAATGTAATATTTTATTACATTCATTTATTGTTTCATTAATTTTTTGACAGAACAAGGTCACCAATGTATTTTATGGTTTTCTATTATTTTCTGTTTGTATTACCGCCTCTATATTAAGAGAAATCTGTTTACCTTTACAGGGCAAGCATGCTGCCTAGAATACATTAACTGAGCATTAGGTTGTATTTCAACCTAATGGTTGAAATGGAGGACAGTTGTCTATAGCTCGGTCAAATTTGTCTTGTCAAGAATCCTTCTTATTTTTTACCTCTCGGTTCTATGTTATTGTTGCAGTTATTGTTGTTATTATTATTGTTGTTGTTGTTATCATTATAATTATTTAAACTGGGCAGTGATTGGATTGTGAAAGACAAATCATAATGGAAATCAGGATTTTATGGTGCATGATCTTTGTTACAAGAACGATACAGTAGTCAATGAAATTTTGAAGCAATATATTAAGATGAAGGATCTGCTAAATCTAGATTAGGAGTAAAAGGAAATAGCATTTGTCTTAACTAATTAACAGTCGCTTTTGTCAGGCTTTAGATTTAAAAACACTAATAAGTAATAAAGTAAAGTGACAGAGCTGAAGTACTAGTTTCAGCCCTGTAACACTATTGACTTTCAGCAGCCTCTTTTTCAAAACCCTTATAACATTGCTAGCACCTATCCCAAATCCTCCTCAGCTGATCTCCTACCTCCTATGAAAATTCACAGCTACAGACTACTTCAGCACTTACTTGTTACATTTATCTGGAAAAATCCATACTCCTGTGCTATTTCATACTTTAAAATAATACAGGTTGGTTTTTTTGGTTGATTGGTTGGTTGTGGTTTTGGGGGTTATTTGTTTGGATGGAAAGGTTTGTTTTGTTTTGTGGTTTTTGTTTGGGTTTGGTTTTGTGTTTTTTTCCTTTGTCTTTGTGGAATGGTCTTAATTTCAAAAGGCAGGAAAAAGAAGACCCGTATGATTTTGCTGGGTGCTTTTCCAATCTGTATTAGAAAGTACTTTTAACTTGGTTCTACTATTATGACTACAATTATTACTACTGGTACTACTGACTTGCTAGTATTGAAGGTCACTAAGAAGTGCATAGTAGTTCTTACCTCCCTCCCTCAAATAGTATTTTGAATTGACAGGACTTTGAACTGTCAGACAAGGATCCACCTGAAGCCTTTCCTTTTCCTCCATTATTAAAATGTATACAAAGCATATGTTTTGGGGAAATGATAATTGTAATTTCAGTGCTTTTATTCATTTTAATGAAGTGTAGGTGTCAATGCCAACAAATAAATATGGGTAATATTAATTGTAAACTGTTTTGTGGATTATTTCTTTTCTTCAGCCATGTTAATAAGATAACTAAATGTCAATAGTCACTAAGTAATCAGAAAAATCGTCTAGACAATTTGGCAAAATACACTCACAAAAATAATGGTGTGTTTGTCTCCTTAGAGTAAGAACATCAAACTTTCTTGAACTATCTGTGAAATTGGTTAGGTCACAGTATACACCACTAAATGAATACATTATAAGACATTTCAAGAACTTTATTTAGAAGGGCATAGAAGAAGTCAAAAGTCTACATGATTTTATCACGGCTATTTTTGTCAACAAAAAGAAGAAAGCAGTAAATATGGGAAAGGATTGATGGCACAGCTTGAGTTTATAGAATATTGGAATTCATTATGGTATGAGAATAGGCATCCTCACAAGTGGAGGGAGGAAGGGACTTAACACTAACATTAAAGACTGACTTAAATCAACAACATATTTTATGCAGAAGTGTGTACGTATGTATACATAGGAGTGTATATATACATACACATAATTGTAAGCATTAAATGCTGCGCACGCTTAAGTTGTTGCAAATCCATCAAGGTAATGTGGCAAGAAAGTTTAAGAGAAGAATTTATTTTCTTGTTTCTGTCCAATGTTTGGAATTTCAATAAGTTAGCAAGAGGTGTTGGGTGTTCTCGTCATTGAGAATACATATGGTATAATTGACAATTTAAAAAGTTGATTGAATCTCACTTGTATATTGGAATGTCTGCTCATATCTCTATTTGGATAGAATAAGGTGACTGCAGACAGTAGTAATGCAGTCATATTAGAAACTCATATTTTTTAACCGTGTTGATAATCTTAGCATCAAAGGACCTTGAATATGTGTGTGTTCAAGTGAGTGGCAGCAATGTCAAGTGCTTCATTTAAAGCATTCTGCCAATTAGAATATTGATTGAATATTTCACTCCAGACCTGCTCTTTAACATTTTAAGAGAACTTTATTGTTAAAAGAAACTTCAGCTTAAAGAGAAACATGTTGTAGGTTTCATGTAGGCAATGGGAAATCATTATTAAAGACGCTAAAATGTTCTAGATTATATCTAACAAGAACTTAGTGTATGCAATAGTGTATTAACAATTATAAAAATGCAGAAAGATTACTTATTCATTGAATTGAAAGTTGCTTGCTGCTTAGAGATCAGGAATCATGATTCCTTTATATTCAAGATGGGCAAAGAATGAGTGAAACTGTACATATACAGAAAGGAAAGCACATATTTGATCTTACACAACAACTAATTCAAATTAAGATTTAATAAAATTACTTTAAAACATGAGTAGGATTTGTCAGTGGGGAAATAAAAGCAGAAAATTACAGATGACAACTGGGAAATCTTCATTTTTTTTGTGTGGACAAGTAGCCATGCTTCAACAAAGAATAAAAAGGAAGAAATATGTCTAAAACCTCATTTTGGTTCACATATAATTTTCCTGAAGTCAGAAAAAGTATATGTAACTAATGGGGAAAAAAAAATATAGGAAAAGGCTTGTGGGTCGAGATAAGGACAGGGAGATCACTCACCAATCACCATCACAGACAAAACAGACTAGACTTGGGGAAATCAGTTTAATTTATTACCAATCAAATCACAGTAGGATAAAGAGAAATAAGCCCCAAATCTTAAAACACCTTCCTCTGCCCTTCCTTCTTCCCAGGCTCAACTTCACTCCTGAATTCTCTACATCCTCTCCGCAAGGCAGCACAGGGAATGGGGGTTGTGGTCAGTTCATCACATGTTTTCTCTGCCACTCCTTCCTCCTCATGCTCTTCCCCTGCTCCAGCGTGGGGTCCCTTCCACTGGAGAACTTCTCCAACATGCGTCCTTCCCATGAGCTACAGTTCTTCACAAACTGCTCCAGTGTGAGTCTGTTTCACAGCGTGCAGTCCTTCAGGAACAGACTGCTCCAGCATGGATCCCCCATGGGGTCACGGGTCCTGCCAGCAAACCTGCTCCAGCACAGGCTTCTCTCTCCATGGGCCCACAGGTCCTGCCAGGAGCCTGCTCCAGTGCAGATTTCCCACAGTGTCACAGCCTTCTTCAGGGCATCCACCTGTTCCATCATGGGGTCCTCCATGGGCTGCAGGTGGACATCTGACCAAGCTGACCAGGACAGCCAACTTTTATCCTAAAGACTGGTGAATCATTTATGTATTTGGCAAGGTTAAACAGTTGGCACACTTGGGTAGACAAAAAAAAGGTGAAGTTGAAACTGTTCTGATCCATTACTAGGCACAGAGGAATAGAATTGAAAGGACCTGTTTTTCTAACTATTTCTTGTAATGACTTTTGAAAATAGATATAATAGCTGTTGAAGAAGACACTGGATTTAGAAAAGCTAATGAAACAACCAAATGGGACGAAATTAGCCAATTCTAGATACTGTGTCCAGTTTTATGCCTCCAATACAGAAAAGGCAGTAATAACTGAAGCAGTAGACACTGATGTGGTTGAGACTGGAGCACTTGTCATGTGAGGAGAGGCTCCACAAGCAGACCAGCTTATAGAACTTATCTGAAAAACTGTAAACTCACAGGAGCCCTGTTTTTTAAAAGTGTATTGGGCCTGCCTGCAATGGAGTTAAGTTTCAGTATAGCACCCCTTATAGTGTCATGCGTTGCATTTGTAGCAAAAATGGTGTTGATAACACACCAATGCTTTGGCAACTGCTGAGCAGTGCTCGCACAGCATCATTTCTGTCTTTCCAACTCCCCAAAGGCTGGTAGGCTTGGGGCGGGCAAGAGGCTGGGAGAGGACATAGCCAGGACAGCTGACCCAAGGGATATTCCATACTATATGGTGTCAAGCTCAGAAACAAAAGTTAAGAGAAAAGGCGAAAGAGCGGCATTTGTTATTGAAGCGATCGTCTTCTGAAGCAACCACTACAGATACTGGGGCCCTGCTTCCCAGGAAGTGGCTGGACATCACCTGCTGATGTGAAGTAGAGAATAAATCTTGTTGCTCTGTTGTTTCCATGCACAGACTTTGCTTTTCCTTGTTATCTGCCCTTATCTTGACCCAAGTTTTTTTCATCTTATTTTCCCCACCCTGTCCTGCTGAGGAGGGGGAGTAACAGAGTGGTTTGGTGGGCACCTGGTATCCTGCCAAGGTTGACCCATCACAGTCTTTTTGGCACCCAGTGTGAGACTTGAGACAACGACAGTTTTGAATTGAGTGTGCTATAGCTATAGTAGTTATTAATTGGCTTCTGTGCTTGTCAAGGAGTATATTTGTTGCACTGCTCAGGTCTTTATTTTGCTGAGATTGGAAACATGTTAATACAAACAATGGCTATGTGTTTTGCCCTGGCATTGATACCCTTATCGTGCTGGGGTAGCTATGTTGTGTAGAAGATGAGAGAATACACCTCCTTCTTCGCATCCAGGATTGATGTGAGTGGTTTTGTTGTGCAGGCTCCTGAGGTCCTTGTTCACTCTGATATGAGCTTTTTAATACTACTAACACTGTCAGCTTATTGTCAGGTTTGTGTAATCTGGTATAAGAGGAGACAGCTTTGGGGAGAGGTGATACTGAAACATGCCCTGAGGGGCTGGTCCCTGGGTGGCAGAATGGGTGGAACTATTTGCATAGGTGCAGTTATCACTTCCCATAGCCTGGGATTTTATACTTGAACAGGCAAGTAATCCTTGTGAATTTATGCACCAATTGATAGAAAGGTGCCTTGCCTATCCCAATAAAAACCAGCAGTTTCTAGCACTGTTTTGAGGCTTGGCGTGTGACTATTAAGCCACAGTTCAGTACTATCAGATAGCACTGTGATTAAGACAGGGACCCAGACCACCTCTGAGGACGCCATGATTGAGACCAGGAGCCAAACCACAACTGAGAGCATGGCAGTGGAGAGAGGGACCCAAACCCCAACTAGAGTAATCAACCCAGTAGTGAAAAAGAAGCAGTGGATGTGGAGGTTGATGGGTCCATAACATTGATTAGTAAGGAAGGAGGAGGAGGAAGAGTCTGATCAGGAAGCCAGTCTTTCAGCAAAGAAATGGGAGAAAGAAGTGAGATGTGACCCAAGAGGATGAAACTAACCAGTCCCTAACCATGAAAGAACTTCAAGACATGCAGAAAGATTACAACGGCCAGCCAAGTGAACAGATTGCTGCCTGGCTGCTCCAGTGCTGGGACAGTGGGGGCAACAGTCAGAAATTAGAATGTAAGGAAGCCCAACAGCTGGGAACCTTCCCTAGGGACCAGGGAATTGACAGGGAAATTAGAAAAGAGGCAACAATTTGCAGTCTCTGGAGGCAGCTCCTGTCAAGCATAAAGGCAAGATATCCATTCAAGAAAGACTTTTTTAATTACCAAGGCAAGTGGACTACAGCTGAGAAAGGTGTCCAGTATCTGGGAGAATTAGAGGTGCTGCAAGTCATCTACAGTGACTTAGATAACAACAAGGTCTCCAAAGATAAAGGTGTATAGCCTGTGTATATGGGTCATGTGCAGGAAAACAGTCCAAATGCACCAGCATCAGCTTCCAAACAACTTGACAGCAATGTATTGCCAGATTCGGGTACACAAGCTGTGTGGCGAGGGCATCTTCATGGCTCTGAAATGCTGAAGAAAATATTTCTCCCTCCTTGTACCCTGGAACAGCACTTTGATTGCCAGGGGCTCCCCATGGAGCCACAGTGCCCCAGTGAGAAGGAAAGGGAGTCCCCAGGCACATGCTGCACCGCACTGTCTGGCTCTTCCTGCATGACCAGGGGGAGGAGATGAGGAAGTGGGATGGTAAGCCCACATTTAAACTGGAAGCCCATGTACGCAAACTGAGGGGGAAGACAGCTGCTAAGAAGGGGCCATCCAAGAAGGCTGTTAGTTTAATTGCTGTTGAGATGTAAAAAGGCAATCAACAATCCCCCAAATCAGAAGAATCACTGAGATCACCTTCTGTGGTTCTGGTGAAGAGACCTCTGGTCTGGCAGTGCAAGGGTCAGACAGTGAATAGTTTGAACAGGAATAGAGGGTCTCTGCCTTTGACCAGGAGGAGGAAAGGGATGAATGAGTATACTGTACTGTGTGGGTTTCATGGCCTGGCATATCAGATCCACAGAAGTAAAAGGCTTCGTTAGACACCGGTGCAGAGTGTACCCTAATCCCACCAGAGTATAAGAACATGGAACCTACCTGGATTTCTGGAGTGACAGTGAGATCCCAATAGTTGTCTTTGTTGGAGACTGATGTGAGCTTAACAGGGGACAAGAGGCAAAAGAACCTGTTGTGGCCAGCCCAGAGGACCCATGTATCCTTAGCACAGACTACCTCAGTAGAGGGTGCTTCAAGGACTCAAAAAGTTTATCAATGGTTTTTTTGGGTAGTCACCATGAATAGAGAGAAGACTAAACAGCTGTCTACCTTGTCTGACCTCTTGGAAGATCCCTCCATTGTGGACTTGCTGTGGGTTGAAAAACAGCAGGTACTGATTGCTAGTATGTTGGAGCACCAGTGGCAATATTACACCAACCAGGTGTTTGTCTTCCCAAGATACCGTTACGTGTGATAGAGCCCTGCTGTTCTGGAGATGGCCTGCCAATGGGAAATAGTGAATGAATTCTTTATTTTGCTTTGCTTGCTCATGTGGCTTTTGCTTTACCTGTTAAACTGTCTTTATCTCAACCCACAAGTTTTCTCTTTTACCCTTCTGATTCTCTCCCCCATCCCACCGGGGGTGGGGGAGGGTTGAGCAAGTGGTTACGTGGTGCTTAGTTACTGACCGGGGTTAAACCACAAAAGATGTACCTATAGAAAAACACAGTGGCATGTGGAGAAGCAGACGCATGAACCTAGGCAAGGTGGTTATGCTGCTTTAACAGCTGAGAAAGCACAATTTTTTTTCACAGCATTTTTTCACAAAGTAGGTATACCTGTAATGAATAATCCAATAGTGTGAATTTCAATTATGTCTGTTTCTTCCTTTATTCTTAGTAATGTTAGTTGCTATAAATATGTTCGCACATGTTGACACTGATTATACAAACTAAGCTATGGCAGATGCAAGAATGAGTGCTGGGGAGCAATTCTATGTGTATAAACAATGCATCAGGTGAAGTCATGTAGTTTAAAATAAAAATTGGACATACAAGAACAGACTAAAAAATGTATACGTAAAAGTAAATACCTCTTTATGTTACTTTTCCTAGATGTAAATTTTGCTCTTTTCTGGAAGCAGATGCTTCTAGCTACTCTGTGAAACAATTTTATTTTAAGTCTGGTAGGCAGTGAATGAGATTTATTTCAAAATGTGCTATTTTAAGAATCCAGTATTCATTTATGTCTGGAACTTGAAGAGCCCAGGAAAGCACCCATTAGCCATTCTTTACTGGGTAAACAGAAACCCAGTTCAAGAGGAATCACAGGTTGTATTGACCTGGGATGTTGAACAGAGGAGTACCTGGCCACCCTCAGAAGGGTTTCTTCTTTATTGAAACATGAAGCTATTCCAGAGATATTTCTGGAACACGGGAGGAAAAATGACAAAAGAGCATATTCTATTTTCTTGATGTCAATCACCTAGTCAAGTACCTATTTTTGTATTCAGAAAATCCACCAAAAAATTTTGACTATTCAATGTCACCAATGCCCACCAACTGTTTATCATTATTGTAGGGGTAGCATTAAGCTAAAGTAGAAGAGATACTGCCTTGGATTGTTTATTTAACATCTTGGTATTTTTTATTCATTTTTTTGACATTCACTCCAAATTTAGCATTGACTTACATACTTACAAATGTAAATGTTAGAGTTTATGACTATTGTATGACTAAAATAACAAAGTTTGGCATGTTAAAGCTTTGGAAAGGATGCAGTTGTGATGTATGCATTATTTTTCTTGAGGGAAAGTTTTAAGACTTGTTTGATAAGCACATATTTAGGAATTTCTTTGCAGTTCTAGCAACGCTGGTGCATGAGAGGTGGTGGATTTTCAAGGTAACTGCTCCCTAGAGAAGCAATTTATGTCTCACTGAGTCTGAGACCAGAGCAGCCAGCTCAGCATGTTAGCTAGGGTTTGGTGAGACTCTAAATTAAATTTAGTGGTTTTGCTTGGAGAGGATGAATATCTTGGACAACTGGTGGAACAAAGAAGGGGCTTGGGACCCAGCCCAAAGTTGTATCTAGAATTCCATTCACAAATTATCACCACTGTAATGCCACGTTTGCATTATATATTTTTTCTTATTTACTAAAATAGGTCATTTATGTCACATTCATAAATGTCGAAAGAAGTAAAGAAAGCCTACCTCAAACTGATTTGTCTCTGGGATTCTAGCTCATTAGCTTTGCAACTACATCTGAAATGACAACCTAGAAATATAATATTATCAGCCTTAGCTACTTGACACAAGAGGGTGAAGAAGTTCTTTCTGTGAACTGATTTAATTCAATAACTGTGCTTTTTCTTTGGGAGTTCTCCCTTTACTTAAGCATCCTGTTGCTACAAACTGCTATGTCCCTGACAGGCAATAAGTGTGCAATTCAGACATATGCAAGCAATAACTAGTAAACAGCACTTACTAGCCATGAAATAAGACAATTCAAGAGTATGATGAATTAATGCATCCAGAAATTACTGGATAAAATGGTTTAAAAAGTTTTGTAGAACAAAACAAATGAACACCATGTCATGAAATACTGGATGATCTCTCCAGACATGCATAAACAGTTTATTCCTGATCATAGTCAAGCATGATTTATAGTAAAAGCCTTTATTGGAATTTCTAAGGAATGGTTATTTAATTTATTCTCTAATAAACAAAAAAATATCCCATGAAAAACTAGTAAGAAATAATCTGCAGTGCTCAAAAAGAACTTCGGTTCATAATACAACCTTATTATTTAGGCTTATATTTTGCTACATTCAGACAGCTTATAAAAATGCACATTTTGGGGGAGCAAGGCATACACAGTCTGAAATCTTATTAAGTGTCGTGGTTCTTTAGAGCTGGACCACAAAATAGCATGCAAACTTGAAATTCTTAGATCTTACACATGCATTGTTTCCGTGTTCCAGATCAGTAACTCACATGTCAAAGAGCTGGTAGGATGCCCACCTCTTCTACTCACTGTTTTTTTGTGTCAATGTAAACTATTACTTGTTGGCTGTAACTTTTTAGGCTGGACATAAAGGTACAAAATTATTCTTTTTCACAAGGCTTTCATACAATTTTAATCAATGAGAGAGGGGAACTTCAAATTGAAGAAAGAATGAGTAATGAGAAAGAAAAAAGAAAATAAAATATGTTTTCATGTAACTACATCTTCCGAAATTTCAATTAAAAAATTCAAATGTCTTAAATGTGATGTATATCTAAAATAAAATTTATCTGACCTGAAATTAATTATTTGGTAATTAGAATCTTTGAGAAACAGATTCCTAAACAGAAGATTCACTTACTGAGAAGGTTTTAATCTTACATTGTTATTTACTGAGGTTGTACATCTTAGTTCAATTGATAATAACAACATTAAATATTATTCTAAAGGATTTCCCAGCTAATTAAGACGTACCAAAATTAGCAAGTTTTGGATACTTGTGTTTGCTTTCACATCTTGAATCTCTGCTCACTTCTCATTGGAACAAATATAATGGGTTTTTTTTCCCAAGTGCAAATAAATTGACTGGAGTGTTATATACAATGGAGAATACTTAAACTGGATTTTTTTTTACTGTTTCTGAAAAGAGTTAGAAATGCCAGTAGTATTACTTTTTTGATGTATTGCCTTTTAAGGCTGGTTTCCAAATTTAAGTGCAGGGTATGGTAAACAACTTGCTAGCTCTGATAACCCAACCTAAAGAGGAAATTTTTATACAGTGTGTAGCTTTTCTAGAGAAGACTTGTATTGCTTCACAGTCCTTGAAACACCAATAAGGACTAATCTGTAAATAGTTCTCTGTTTAAAAAGATGGGTGAAAAAAGCTAAAAAGCCCTAAATGGATACATTGAATAATATTAATAAGGAAAGATGATTTAAATGGAAAATGAAACAGAAAGCACTTTGAAAGATATGGGTATATGAGACCTAGGGATTCAGAATTACTGAAAGAATACTTAACATTTAAGGATTACAATTTACATTTCACATTACATTAGATTACACATACATGTTCATTCTGTCTTGAGAAATGACACATATCTATCTTTAAAAAGACATTGGAATGACCAGGCTGACCAGATTGCTCAGGCAAAAGATATTTCTTCTTCAGTCTTTCTCATGGCTCCTGAAAGAAGTCATTGTTCTGAAGACCTCTAGGTCAGCAGCTGAAGATATTATTCACTTCTCCTAGATGACTGAAGAAGAGCAGGCTACCTAGCAGACAAAAAAAAGAAATTTGAAAAGTTTTATAATACAGGAAGAAAGACTCTTCTACTCTTATACAAGAACTTTATGGTTTTGGGGAGATGCTAGTTTTAACATTTGAAAAAAAAAACCCCAAACACAAAACCCCCAAACAAACACAAAAAGAACAAACATCTGAAGGTTTTGTAACAGGTTTGAAACTTTTGAGTCAGAAATGTAGTTGTACGGTGTTTGTGAATCTTTCATGAGGCATTGGAGTTGAATTTCAAAGCTGAAAAATGAAAATTTTGAGAATTCTGGGTTGAGAGAGCACAAAGGCAAAGTACATGGCTCTGGAACAGAAATTGGCTGTACTGAAAATGGTAGAAGAGAATCAAGACAATAATAGGGCAAGCTGATTTACCCAACCACAAATCCACACAAATCTGCCAAGCAAGAAAATTAAAAAAGTAAAAATTGAGGCTCCATAGAGAAATCTGCTCAATTCATTGTTCAAAAGATGTGGTATAAAACACTTCAGTGTCACAGAAAAAAACACAAACTAAAACCAAAGCCAATGTTTGGACAGATCTGCTATTTTGAAAAAATAAAAACTAAAGAGTCTATCAAAAAACTGCCTGACTTCAAGTACCTAAAGTAATTCTAAGCTATTCACCTTAAAAGTTATGTATAGTAAATACAGAGAAATAGCCATTTTAAACAATAATTCATGTGATTTTAGACTTCTACCTCATGGTGAGACGCATATTGCCCTACAAGCTCTCTTCAGTTTACATTAATGACAGGGGGAGATTATAGCTAGCCTGAGGAACCTGCTTGGTTGTAGACATCTGTACTGTAAGCAAGGTTTACAAATGGGCAAATGAATCAGATAGATAGACCGATGTTCAGATAGACAAATGAATCTAACAGCTGGTGACTGGAATATCTCATTCAATATAATACCTCTTTTACTAACCATAAACAGGATTCTTGTGCATGATGAACGAGATATCTGAAAACACAATGCGGTATTTGCAGAGAAAAATCTAGTCTTCTTAAATATACCCAGACAGAAAACATAGCATTCTACTGGACAATAATGAACTCCAATTTTCTAGTTAGATGTAATTCTAAAGGAAATCTGGAAAAAAAAAAAAAGGCTCAGAAATGGGAATTTCTATTCTGAGGTTGAAAAAAAGTCAGATATAAGTGATAGTTCTCACTGAGAAAAGTTGTGCTAGGGTCAGAGCCATACAAACTCCTACAGACTCCACTCTTCTAACCCACACCCACTCCATTTTTTTAATACATGTAAATTAAGTACAACAAGACTTCTAATTCTAACAAAGTACAAAATGGCATGATATTATGACAGTGATTAGTGATATATGACTTCCTCTGTATTCATCCATTTACCATTTTATACTTGATCTTTAGTTTATATCCAGAAAATTTCTAAAGACTTGACATTTTCTTTGGTAAAACATAAGGAAAAAAAAGGAGAATTGATTGTTCTGTAAACTATGTCATTGTAAATCATGTTTTAAACAATATTTCTTTAATTATATTAAAGAATAAGGCTTATTCTGTCAGTTTTTGTCAGTGCATAAAGTATGTCAGTGCATGTATACTATGTTCAAGGTATTTTTCTTTTAGTTCAATGCTTTTATTCATGATGTGGATCTTTACCCACTTGTGGAATTCTTGTGGAATCACTGTGTGCACATGATTATTCTTTGTATGTATATTTGTTTGTTATTGTCTCAAAAACTTGTGTAATAATCAAATTCTATGTGATAAATCTTGGAATTAGGAATCATTGTATGTATGACTGTGCAACTTCTGACATTTTTTTCTTGATTGTGAGTAACTAAGTTCACACATTGAATCTACTGTTATTGCCATTATACCTTCTCCTTCTCATTTTTTATAATTAAATTATGATTCTGAATAGATTTTGCCTTCAAGGCATGGCATTTTACTGTACACTTCCTTTTTAGATCTCTTTTTTTTTTTTTTTTTTCTCCTCATTGCCCTAGTCAGTTTGATTTTCCTATTTTAAACTGCTAAATTTTATCAAAAGAAGAAATTATATTATAGTAATTGTAAATGTCATTAGAATAAATGAACAAGTTGGGAACCTAATCAAGCCTTTTTCTTTTCATTTTTAAGCAGCCCTGCTTCAAGTAAGGAGGAGAAGAAAGGTCAAACTAGATGTTTGGGTTCAGTACTTTTTAGCAGCAACAAGGTGAAAGGATGTAGGGTGGCATTACCATTTGTGATGGTAGTGTAATAGACAGGTAAGACATTAAAAGTAGCTGCTGTTCACAACATATTCTACAAATGGCTTTTCTGACTGGAGGACTCATCAGTTCTGTGGACTCACTTGCTGTATAGGTCCTTCCCCTTAATCGGGTTAAAGTCCCCATCCAGACTGCTTTTTCATCTAGACCATCCTACATAGATGGTGTTTAATGACTCAGATGATTTTGAGAAAGCTTCTTTGCATTACTTGTGAGAATAATCAGGGCTGAATTGAAGCTGTGGGAGTTGGGGGAAATTTCTTGTTGTCCAAAATCTCATGAATGAGTCTCCATTTCTCTTGCAGGAAAAAAATTGTTTTAAGAACTCCTTGATGCAAGTGAAATTTTCAATTATTCTGAATAAAATATTTTATTTCTAGTTAGAACATTTTAAGAAATGCAAAACCAGGAAAACAAAGTAAAAAGGAAAGGGGAATGACCAGCCAGGTTTAGGCATGAATCAGAAAAATGTTCAAGGAGAAAGAAGAGCTACCTTGCCTATGGATTAAGACAGCTACTCAGTGTACAGGAGACCTGTCTTTACCCCACATCTATGTCCACTCGAAAAAAAAAAAGTCTGCAATCATCAGACTAAGTGTTATTTTGGGATGAAGTACTCAGTCTACTATTTTAACATTGTTCTGTTCTAGACACTATTCCACTTTGTATGTAGTACTTAAATATTAATTGGACCAGAGACTTGCACAGAAGTATCTCACCTCTCAGCTGACATCCCCTGACAAGACAAGGCCTTTCTTGTTTGGGGTTTTGGGAAGTTTTTTTTGTTTTGGTTTGTTTTTTTCTTTTTTTGTTTTTGTTTTGTTTTGGTTTGGTTTTGTTTTTGTTTTCCATCATAATTATACATCAAATTCAATGTCTTAAAAATGAACAAGTAGAAGTGACAGCAGGTCACAAGTTGTAGGCTACTTTCTCAATGTCACTAAAGCATGCTAATCTCAGTGAACAATCTGTGTCAGAATGCTGACACCTCCCAAGAAATTTTGGCATACCGGGGTTGATTCTATATGGTGCTGAACAGACCTCAAAAGGTCACATGACTTGAGGGATGCTTAATAGGAAGCCTAGAATCAAGCATACTGTCAAAAGTAGAACACAGAGTAAAGACAGAACCCCGCATAAGCAGAATCTTACTCCATTCTCAACTTTTTTCCAGTGTTTTACAAATTCTAGTGACCAGTTTTAAATTCTAGATTATTTTAAATCAGTATCTTACTCTTATCCTGCCAGGACAGAGAAACTACCTAGGTGAAACGGAGAGGGGTGCAAGTGTATTGCTTCTGCCACTAGGCTCTACTGGCAGATGTGTCCAGCCTGGGACTTCCCCAGTGCCTGCCGGTGACATGATTGTCATCCTGGGAGCTTGATACAGTTTTGTATATATTTAATTATTTTCTTTTTAAAATTTATTTTATTATTAATATTTTGTTAAAGTAGTTTAGTTCATTCTAAACTCATAAGTCCCTCTCTTTTCTCTCTCCTGCCTCCCTTCGAAGCAGGGCAGGAGAGAGAGTATCAGTCGTTCTGCCTGATGGGTCAATCCAGCCCAAACCACAACAGCTTCATATTAACTTCACTCATTTTCCAAATCACTAGGAATTCTCTGTTGGCTCCTGATTCTTGTTCTTTCTTCTGTCTTCCCTACTAGAGGAAAAAACATGGAAAAGATGTTATGACTGTGTGGTTTAGCTTTCTTCTGCTCTGTGCAAGAAAGTTTAGTCTGCATTCAATACCAGCACAATTTGTTTCTTCTCTCCACTTGCAGACTGTCAACTCCCAATCAACCCTCCAATACGACAGTAAGGGGTAAATAGTACCAGTGTGCTTAGCCATTCACCAGGGCCCAAATATCAGATTTGTCTCTTATTTTCTTTTATCTTAGCTGTATGCCGTTATTGCATATTAGTAAGAAACATTCTCAGGGCTGCCAATAGATGGGGCTACAGATTCTACGTTTTTAGAGGTATTTTCAGCTCTGCTTTTATGTTGTTCCCCAAGGCTGATAAAAATGCTGATTATTTACCCTCAAGTTCTATCAGATATATTTCCTTCTGACTAGTGAGTATTAGTTCAAGGACTTAATTTCTCCGGCATTTTTTATAATTAGACATTCTGATAATATATTAAAGTCTATTTTTAACATTTAATGTCCTGTACCAGATTTGCACCTTAGAGTAAAACTGATTGCTGAAATTGTACACAATAATCTTCTTCTACTTGTTGTTCTCATATCTTTCCACTATGAACTTTATGCATCCCAGACCCTTTTTTGTCACTTTGTAAATACATCTCATCACACATCTGATACAGAGGGAAAAATCCTCCTCCTATCTGATAATTCAGTATTTATGATAAAAGCATTCCATGTGCAAAGGATCCCAAGCACTCATCACTTTCTCCAGTCAGCACAGAATTTCACGTTATTTTTTCTGTTACTGAAGTTATGAAACTCCTGGTCCCTTTATGTATCTCAGACATGAAGATTTAACCTCTCACAGCATGCCGATTGTAACCAGATTAATGACCGTAAATTGTAAAGCAAATTTTGCCATCTTATGATTAACTTACAAATAGGAAAACACCTTTTTTAAAAAAAAAAGAATTTCTAAAATTTGGGTCACTTGCAGTCACTTGGCTGTAGTTTCATATCACCCATGGTAGATGATTGCAAATGGTGTTCCTCTCTTAAAATGAAAGAATTATATAGTTAAAGGTTCCATAGTGTTGTTATGTAAGGTAATTTTTTATTTTTTTTTTTTTTCCGGTCAGCTCACTTCCTTAAAATATTCAGGAAATCCTGAATCTGAAATTTTCAGTCTTAAAATTCTGTATTCTAGAGAGTTCTTTGAGTTAATATAAAGGAACAATGTTAAGCAATTTCCATAACAGAAGTTGAAGAAGTTGCAAAATTCAAGTAACTACTAACTTTGCTCTCTTTTTGGATCAGCTGTTTTATATAACTAATACTAATTTCTGGTTAAGACTACTTAAACTTATTTTTGTACAGTTCTATAGATTTTCTGATATTTAATAAAAGCCTTGAGTCTCTAATTTAAATTTCATTCTTCTACCCAGTTGTTAGTTTTCATGGAAATTGTTGGAACACAATGTCTTTGATTTTACAGCTTTATAAAACTGGGCTGAAACTGAATAATGGATTTCAAAAGAATTTTTAGGAATCAAAGAGACACGGAGTTAGACACCTGCAGATACATACAGTGCACGTATGCTCCTACTTCTTACAAAAGCTGTTTAAAATGAAGTTATAAGTAAGACTATTCTGCTGAATATAAAAATCCTAAATATGTATTAAACAGATATCACTCAATCAAGTAACAGAAGAATACATGTTAAGTTTTTTATCAATTGCTCAAAAAATTGCAAATAAATCCAATATGAGAAAGTGTTAAGAATCAGATTATTTGTTTATTGAATTTTGTTGTAAAATGAGTTACAACAAATAATTCAGCTCTATCTATTTCACTATGAGACACAGAATACCATTAAAACTATTGCATTGGAGCTGGTACTACAAGTGCCTAAAAAATCAAACAAACATTTAAGTAATTTACGTGCCAGGTTCACACAATGACACACACACAAATATCTTTTGTCTCTCGAGGAAACATTTATATTGCCAGTAAATACAAGATATGCAATTCATCACTTTTTCCTCGAAGTGTGCTTAACCATATTTGCTACACAAATGGATACTCCATTTGTTGCCCATGGTGTAAGGTTATGGCTCCTTGTCTTGCAGATCCTCACAGTACGGAGGGAGGGTTGAAGTTTAAGCATAAAAACAGTAGACTTAAATCTTTGCTATTGTGACCTACCACCAGACTTCTTTGTGTTTAACTTCACAAGCATACTATAGTGAACTTTGTTCTTCAAAAAACCCCTGAGATTAAGACTGAAAATTGCAAAGATACTACACTTAAAAAATTACAATTTCCTTTCTGTCTTTCAGGAAGGGCTCCATAGACCTTTCTGCATCCCTTCGGAAGCACCTTAGGCAACAATTAGGGAAACTTGCATAAATTCTGTCTCCACTACAAAACTGGTAAGATTTCAGCATAAAAGCAGTAGTAATAAAATATAAATGAGCAGATCAAGCCCCTGGAGGATAAACAGAAGATTTACCCTGAAGATGCCTAGTCACTAAATAAATGAGGAAAGCAGAAATATCAACTAAACACCCTACTACTGAATCATGTTGATATTTTTTGTGACACATTACTTTATAATTTGAAAATGTACATACAAATAAACAGGAAAACTCTTGGAAGTAGTTTTGAGAAGTTTTACAGCTCCTCTCTCTTCTTTATGAAACTGAATATACAAATTCCCTTTTATACAACCTGAAGAAAAAAGTCTTTGGAGTATGGAAGTACTAGAAATGCATGTGGTAAGAAGGCATAAAAGGGTATGTTTTATGGTTCCCTTAATGACTTGTCAGTTCAAAATTAGTTCAGATATATGCCAGAATATCCACTAATGAAACACATTCTAGGAAAAGAAATTCTGCCCCCAAAATTCAGAACTCTCAAATAGTTACCCCATTCATTGCTGCTGGAAGCTCTTAGGAAGAATTTATTGGTACCCAAATTTCCATACTATGACTTTCTTGGAAGAAAGGAGGAAAACCAGGGCAATTTAAAAATGATATCAGGGTATGTAAAAAATCTAAAGAGTAAGGTTGAAGTCATTGTACTGAATATACAGTAGCTACTATTCTCATCTGTATAAAAAGCACTGATATACTTTTTTAACAATGTGATTTCTGCACCTACTGTTCTAAATTTACAAAGAGAAAGAAAGAGGAAAGGTTGAAGTCTGTGCTCACATCACTTATTTCATCTCATCTTCCAAAACATTTAACATTACAGCAAAATTATCTTTGGCCTGTCAGAAGCTGTTATTTTCAGATGCTTCATTCAAGTACTGCTAGTTCATTATTCTTACGACAGGTACATCAAACAGACAATGGGCGGTTTGCCTGCAGGTATGGATGAGGATCAGTATGCAAGCTCCACCTCATCCCTGCTGTAAAGATGGATGGTTTGGTCTGGCTATGATGAAAACCGTCTATTTCTAGGCTTTCCTCATTAAGAGAATTAGAACATATCTTGTTCTTATTTCAGACAAACACTACCAATTTTTCAAAAGAATTATTGCAGAGGCTGTTTTATTCACTGTGAGACCAGTACACCTGAGTGGCTTCTGACTATAAGAAAAATAAGCAAGATCTACTTTGCTCTACCTGCAGCATGTCAGGTGACTTGGAGAACAAATTTACTAAAAGCAGCATTTTAATCCCAGAAAATTAGAAAGCATCTGAGATCCTTGAAAGATGGAAGGCTGGTAGTACACTTGCTGCTTTCTTTCAATCACTTTGAAGACCTGGCAGACAGATTTTGAGACAAAAATACTATAAATTAAGAAATACCTTTATTTTTCAAAACTATAAAATGGACTAGTGGGATCATCTTAATAGGAGTTTACTTCCACAATATATACCATGTTGGAAACAGTCATAAATGAGTACAACTACAACTACCTACTACAACTACCTGAAAGGAGGTTGTAATGAGGTGGGTGTTGGTCTCTTTTCCCAAGTAGTAAGTGACAAGATGAGAGGAAACGGCCTCCAGTTGCACCAGGGGAGGTTTAGGATGGATATTAGGAAAAATTTCTCACTGAAAGGGTTGTCAAGCATTAGAACAGGCTGCCCAGGGAAGTGGTTAAGTCACCATCCCTGGAGGTATTTAAAAGATGTGTAGACGTGGTGCTTAAGGACGTGGTTTAGTGGTGGACTTGGCAGTGCTAGGTTAGCAGTTGGACTTGGTGATCATAAGGGTCTTTCCCAACCTAAATTGTGCTATGATTTTATGCTTCAAAAAGCAAAGGCTGACTGAACCAATGAGATCAGATTGTGGTAAGGAACAAGAATATCATCCAGATTATTTTCTGTAATCTCATTCCAGTACAAGAACTTAGAAGAGTGACAAAGTGTGTTTTGGTCTTAATATATCAAATGTTTGCTCTGAATGTTTTAGAAAGAAAGCATTATATCTGAAATTAAAGGTACTGTTCAAGACCCATAACAAAAAAATGAAAAGTCTAGGAAGAGCTAATAGGGATTTTTTTTCGACATATCGTGAAAACAGGAAGAGAAAGGGCAATAAATGTGCAGGGGAAGGAGAGACTATGCTCTGGAGAGTGGGGAGCTTTTGAGACAGGTGATTGGAGAGGCTCAGGATTGTCTGAGGGGTACTGTTAGACAGAGCTACCTACTTCAGTCATATATAAAGCCAATACTAGGGTTTCTGGGACTTCTAAATATTACAGGAATACAACCTAGAAAGAATAAATTCTAAATTATTTACATGAAGAGTGGTTATTCTTTCTTGTATTTATGAACATTGAAGGTTTGTGTAACATATCTCTATAATAAGCTATGTAATGCACAAGAGAAATTCTTGCATGATTGTTTCATGATGCAGTGAAGCATTAAAAAAGATCTAGTACATTAGATTTCCTGAGAGGATTATGTGCAGCTTGATATACTTAGTGAAAAATATATTTAAAAGGTTGATTGGATTTGCACACAAAACGTCATTCAAAATAAAAGACATACACTATTATTCAGAAATCTCACTTAAATAGCGTATTGATATATTTTAATCTGTTAGAAACAACAGCAATGAAGTCAGTTTGCTAAAAAATTCCATGAAATAACTGAAAACTACATGTAGTTTCTGCACTTCCTGAAGTTTATATGTTGACTCCATTTTCATCTGGCTGCAGAACAACAGAACAGCACCCTGTACCATCAAAATGGAGCAAGCTAAATGGAGTAAACGACAACTTCCCAGTGTCTCTCTTAATAAATAAACAATGTAGCTCAGTGTGCCAGAGGGGAATTTGCAGGGACATTCATCTTCCCTTACCCCTTTGCCTTCACTTCTGATCTGAATTTGTGATATTTCCTTTATGTTGGAAACCTCAGAAACAAAGGACTTATTTTAGATGTTTTTGAGCTTCTGGTTAAAGTTTGGTTGAAGTTAGAAAAAGTAATTAATTTTGTTGGAAAAATAAAGAAAAATAACTTTAGTCAGCCAGATAAAATTCTAAAGTACAGATGTCTGTACAATTATATTGAAGTTACTTGAAGGAAACAATATCTTCTGAAAACTCATTTATCCCAAGATGATTTTTTTAGATACACATCTCAATGCCTGAAGATAGAGCTAAAAGCTGATTCAGTGCTCCCGAATATCATCAAAAGTCCAGTTAATGTCCTAAAACTGTCATGATTTTAAGACAAAAAATAGATGATCAGCAATAAAATGCCCATATAATTTTCAATATTTAGTAAGAAAGACACACTTCACAATTAATTGTGAATAAAATATGATAAGAAATGAACTGCTAAGCGTCTATCCCGTTATCCTCTGAAGTGCTTTAATACCCAGAGAGGATTATCACATCACAACCCCAAGGAATGGGTAGATTAGAGTGGCTGGTTTCTGGGTGAGTTTTCCAGAGAGGAGAGAGAGCAGATAAATGAAACTAACCATAAAACATCCAAATGAGATCAACGCTAAAGGAAGACAGCTTTTGTTACAGAAGAAAAAGTGTATCAGTTAAAACCTGATAACAAGACAAGGACTCTAGTAGTTAGGCTGGAGAAGATCTTCAGAGAGACTGTAATACTACTGTCTTCATAAGTATAATTTATGTCAAGAATCCTACTTCTAGCTTATTTTAAGATTTTATTTCCTGTGAGAATGAAAACTGACTAATGAATATGTTCATATGTATTAAATATCAAGAGTCTCAACTACAAGCACACTGTATGAATGAGTAGTGCACTGATGTGCAATAGGATGACAGACTACCATTTTTAATTGCAGACATATAGGTATATGCCCTTTCATCACATTTTATTTCTAGGAGCAAAGTGTCATACTACTGTAAACGTAGTCCCTTTCTCCATTTTTTTTCACACAGGGTTAACTACAACTAAAATCCAGCATGAAAGCTGGGTCCATGTAAAAGAGGTAGCTGATTACTTTCTTCAAAACTAGAGGTCTCCCAGTTCACCTCTGAGTGTTAATACTGCATGTCAGGTTTTGTGCACAGTTTTTGGAACAGCAGTCTATTACTGTTTTCTCTCCATTTAAAAACCAGTTTTGGCTAGCTGGCTGATGGTGTGTAGCCATTAGGTAGGGCACTTACAGTCCAGTCACACACACATGACAAAACTTCTGAATCTTACCATCTAAATTCCTCTGACTAATACCAGACCTAATTTTCTGATAAATTGTCATTGTTGTCACTGACCACGAATAGCTCTGCCCTTATGTATGTTTTATAACTTCATTTTCTACTTCAGCTTCCTTTTTGTGAACTGACTATTGTCAGTTGCTGAATTTCCTAAATGTTTTGGAAATACATTCCTCTCTGGCACAGAAACACACCAACTAGCTAAGCAGCATCGCAAAAGACAAGAATTAAGTGAGGTGCGTAGGATTGACGTGACTTATTTTTGGTGTTTTCTCTCAGCTCTAGAAGAATATTTCCAAATAAATTTTCCCTAAATATATAGTTAGGAAGTCAGGCAGCTGGCACTGACTGGCAGAATGAATGCACTAGTGACATCAGCTGACTCTAAATCATGCCATGGCATTCCTGTTGCTGTAATATATACCCTTCCATTTGAGTGATCATATTCAGTTCCTCTAGTCTATTCTCAGCTCTCTTGTGAGTCCAATGTTCAATTTGCTGACTGAAGGCTTTGCAGAATGCTTCCTGCAGGAGGAACAGGGAAAACACATAAAAAAATTTAGTAAGGAAAATGATGTGGACAACTCTGGAGAAGAGAAATTAGATATCAATTAGGCTCTACCTGAATCACAGAATCACAGAATCACAGGGGTTGGAAGGGACTGCTGGAGGTCATCTAGTCCAACCCCCCTGCCAGAGCAGGGTCATCTACAGCAGGTTGCACAGGACGGTGTCCAGGCAGGTTTTGAACCTCTCCAGAGTCGGAGACTCCACCACCTCTCTGGGCAGCCTGTTCCAGTATTCTGCCACCCTCAAAGGAAAGAAGTTCCTCCTCATGTTTAGATGGAACTTCCTAAGTTCAAGTTTGTGCCCATTACCTCTTGTCCTATCACTGGGCACCACTGCAAAAAGACTGGTGCCATCCTCCTGGCACTACTGGTATATCAGGTTCCACTGCTTATATAAAGGAATGAATACAAATCTCATTGAAATTCAACTACATTGACTCAAAGAACTTCTTGCTATTACTGGTGGTTTACATTCTGTCATTTCTATAAAAGACGGTTATTGTGATTCCCAGATTCTAAAAATGCCCTGGTGCATACAGTAGAGAGAAATGCATATGTCAGGCAACCAAACCATGACTTGAGAGAAGATGGGCAGGGTCTGTCTAGTCAGTATCCTGTTTCAGATGCTGGCCAACAGCAAATGTCTGAGGAATGTTATAACTGTAAGGTATACCCTTTTGTTTTCTGATTTGTCTTGAAACCAAAACTACCCAAGGAGAATTTCCAGTTCTGCTTGTAAACTCTGTATATTTGATAATCTACTGGCTCAGTCTGATACTGCCAGTGACAATAATGGAACTAACTTACTCAGCCTGACTGCTCAAAAAAACACTGTCAAGAACATGGTACCGAATCAGTTCCTCATTTGAACTGGAAATACTGGGGAAACTTCCAGCCTTCAGGCCAACGTATCACTTCTTATTGGACTGCTTTTGCTGTTCATGATATAAAAGGTCTTTGAGTAGTTTCCAGAAACCACAATTTAGACCACCTCTCAGTCTTCACAGCCAATGGATTTTCTACAGTGGGTGCAGCCAGGAAGCTAGCAAGTAATAATAAACTTAACTGGCCAGAAGCCAATAATAAGGGGGTCTTCCACATTGAAATTTCTGCTGCATCCAAAGCTCCAGGAATAGCTAAAAGCTGTACATATAAATCTGAAAATCTTCTGTGAAACTGCCATGTGCACAAATACCAACTGTATCCAAATAAATTCCCTGAATCAGCAAGAACCTCCTTGCATTCTTTGCTATTCCCAAGGGCAAGGTTTATGCATCACCCTCTGGCTAAGACCTACACCTTATTGTATCATCATTCAATCTTGGCAACATAGTTCCAAAAGCTACATTAGAAAATGGATAACAAAATAACAAAATATTTCTTAATTTAAGAAACTTGGAAATTAATTTTTCCACTCACTGACTATATATGTGTATGTATAAAAACACATCATCTTGATTTCTTGATTGAGTCCTGCCAAGATAGTTGAGTTCCTATTGGACCATAGGCAAAATGGTCTCTTACATTTCTGTGTCATCAAATGCACTATTTGAAATTGTCATCCTAACATGGGAAGAAAGGAATTACGTTAGATGATCTTGTTCCATTTTTCATCCTTGTTTAGCCAAAATCTCTTCCAGAAAAGCACTATTGTCTGCTTTCTCAGGGATAAGGACTTTAAAAAAAATATAGGTGATAGCCATCTTTTTCATTTCTTTTCCTGAGATAAAACAGAGGATTCTGTATTTATCAGATGAAAGAAAGGGTGAATAATTAAGAAAATCTAAAGGGCAAACTTGGAGATACCTTTAAGATTTGAATTCTGAGACTGGAGATAAAAACTAAGGGGACATTACAGTTCACTGTCAGGAAGGACAGTAAGAAGAAGGTCATGTGTCTGTTCTTTCCACCAAAAATGTTTATATGTGAGTTTGGAGCTTCACTAGATTCATTGCATTAAGTTTAGCATTAACTGTCTGTTTAGCAATAGAAACATGTTCAAACTGACAAAGGAAAAGGACAGAACTATCATGATGTGAATTCTCAAAGAGAGAAAACTCTAGATGTTAAATCTTTGCTCTTTCTACCTTTTTCTTTCACACTTGGTGTGATTCAATCATGAACCACATCTATGATTTGAAAGAACACCAGCTACAAACAGCATAATAAGAGGTACAAGAAGATAAAAGTTTTAAGATTTCTTCACCTACCTGACTGATTTCAAAAGTCACCTATTTGAAATGACAGCATGTCTTTCTCAAATTTGGATCTGTTCAATTTATTTATTCAGTATTCAGATAATATGAAACTCTTTTAGAAATTTTACAGAGATATATTGTCCTCTCTGAACAATGTGGATAAAATGCCCTTATCTACTACTTTTCTGTGTATCACGCTCAGTCCAAAGCTTCCTTTCATTCTGTGGGTGCCTTGAAATTGGTGAAAGTAACTTTGAAACAGAACTGATTAGCTTCCAATATAAGGTGGTACCCCAACATTTGTGCTGTAAAGTGAACAAAGTCAATGGATGTTTGGCATCACTAACAACTGGTCTAAAACTTAAAAGAAAGGAAAAAGAGAACACATAAAACCAAGTACTTTTTTACAATGTTGCGTTGTTATTGTGGCTTGTTCTGCTGTTATGTTTAGGAATTCAGGTATTTTTGTAGCTTTTGTTATCATAAAGGCTACCAAGAGACAGCGGTGAGGCTGAAGAAAAAGATCTGTTTTATCTTTCAACATAGCGCTCTTCAGAATAGAGTGACAGACTAAAGGAAGAAGCTGGAAAAAAATTTAATTGTATATGTCTTACCACATACACATAGCATGTAGAAAAATTGTTGGAACTAAAGATGTAATATTGTAATTATAACTAACACAAATAAAGCTTGTTTACACATGCAGATGTGCAGATGTTTTTGGTAATTTTCTTTTTAATACAGTTCATTTGCATCAATGCTACTGACTACAAAGTACAGGAAAAAGTATGTACAGCATGCTTTAGACCATTTATTTGGCTTCTAGGCAAACATTCCCTTAATTATGATCTAAATAATATTAGTAATCCATTAATGAGAAGATACAGGACTCTAACATTATCTATCATCTATCTATTCAGAATAAAGTTACATATAATGAGTCAGTGGTAATCAAACTATTCAGATTAGAAAATATTTTGCTGTATAAAAGAAAACATTTTATTTTTGTTTTGTATGATTTCCCTCGCTCTTTCCAAATTTCTAGCACAGTTAAGCCTTGTTATTGTTACCATCATTGTTCTCCTCCTCTTGCTATTGAAATCTTTTACCTGAGCTTCTTTCTTTACTGTTGTGTCCTTTATTGTGCTGAGGGTTACACCCTAACAATGTTATAGAGCTATTAATGATAGATTAGTTTTTCTGTAACCTGTGTTTCAACAGCTAGTGCTGTTGTGCTGCACTGATACATAGGTGAAGAGACTTTCAAACCTAGCAGTAATTATGTAGCACCAAGTTATTAAGATGCACAAACAACTAAAGATTTGCAGCATTTTTATATACCTGCATTATTGTGAGCATTAAGAAAACAGCAAAAGAAACAAGGCTCCCCACAATAGGAGAGAAAGCACCCACATGGCAGTTCCCTATAAGGGATACCTGGCACCCCAACCCCTCCCATTGCATGGGCTCAGCAGACATCTAAAAGCAATTAGCTGCCTGTGGTCAGGTGCCTTATGGGCAGTAGCTGGTGGCATTTTTAGAGGGGCAGGCTGGTGTGAGGAGTACTGCAGGGAGAAGATTGTGATAACGTATAAGCAGCAAAGGTAAAAAGTAGCAAGAAAGTTTAATGGATGGCTGTTGGGGTGGGAGTCGGGGAAGATGAGAGGCTTGGTCTGCTTTATTCTTTTGTTTGGAGTTAAATGGATAAATAGACTACCCTATTTTAAGTGAGGGCAAACACTGGGTGTGCAAGCTGCTGGGCTTCAGTGCCCCTTCTTTTTGGATAACTTTCTTAAAATCTCATAGGGACAAGAGGAGATCTGTTATGTCAGGTTCTGATGAGGCATTCTGTACATGTTAACATCATCCTTTGATGTCACTTAGTCAGGATCTTGCTGGTATACTCTGAAATACAGTAAAAGAGGCTATTAGCATAGCAGGAGCCTATGTCCTGTCTGTAATGGAAATGCAATGTTTTTGTCTTTGGAGGATATTGGCCGTAGCTCTAAGGAGCTTTGGAGAACACTTGAACACCCATTCTCAGTGAAAGGAGGGACAGCAATTAACAATAGCTGTGCAAGAAAGAGGTTATATTGAAATGTAAAAAAAATAAACACCTTTCATTAAAAGAACATTGAACAAGCTGGCTCTGCTAGAGTGGGTAACGTACAGCTACAAGGAAAAGTACTTTTTATATATAAGGGTTATTTCTAAACATTTTTTTCTCAGAAAAAATAAAAATCCTAAGCAATATGGACTAGACTTTGAACTTCAAAGCTTTGAAATTCAGCAGTACACATGTCAATGTTTAAATATTTTGCTCCAAAGGCATAACACCTTACCCTACCTAAGCTTGGAACAAGCTGAGGTGAGATCTGCAAGAAGATTTACTGCTAACCTGGTGAGCAGAATTTCACCACAAATCTGCTGATGTCTAGGGGTTGGGTCCTTGAATAAGGATTCCTGGAAGGTGTTTCAATCTCTGTGCGATTCTGAGCATAGACCTCCCCTCCAAGTCCATAAATCCTGTTGTTCTAAGGAATCAAGCAGGACCTGGGTGTCTCATTTTAAATATGAATATGGAAGGATCTAATGGTAGATCTAAGCTATCAACTTGGACAGTCCCTATGGTTAAAGCCACGTTGTGGGTTCTCCTTAAGCTGAAAAGTGTCCTAACCATCAAACTGTAGGTTCAGGCTGAATGAAGGCAAAATTCAGTGCTCTGTATTGTGTCACTGCACAGAAATTGCCAGTAATTTAAGACTCAAGTGGTTTATCCTTGTCTTTCTACCCTGGCAATAAAGACGTTTGGGCAGGACAGAGTTTATTTGCTCTAGTAACTGTTCTCAGGATTGTTTATGTCCCAATTTAAACTTTATGTTATGCTAATTTCAGGAGCAAACAAGCTTAGAAATAGTTTTGGGAGCAGATAATTCAGAACTCCCTTGCTACCAGTTAAGCGCCTGAACCACTCGCCTGCTTCTTCTGTTTGTTCTTGCTGTATCTCTCTCTGGTCCTAGATATCTTGAGTAATTTATCGTCTAATGGCTTCCCACCCCACCCATGTTGTGATGATGAGGGAAAGAGATGAGGTTAAATTTTTCTGCTGGCAGATACAGCTTTATTATCTCTATTAGTTTCTAGCAACCACTCATTCCTGTATATGATTTATGTTATGCTATCTGAAGTACATTTGATATCATTTAAAACAAATGGTATCTTTGTTTTGACAGAGATACACAATCCAATTTAAGCAATACATAAGAAATATAATAAACACTGTAAAGATATAGATGGGATGGAAAAACGTTGTGCATTTCCTATGTTGAGCTCCTTAAACCAGTTTAAATGGTACTTCACAAAAACAGTGACCTTGGCTTCATTAGCATATTGTTCAGAGGGATTAATGGGAGAGAAGTAAAACAGACTCCAGAGGAACATCAAATCTCCATATAAAATAATTCCTGCCACTTGCTCTGCGCTGTTATACTTCAAATTTCATGGCAGAGCACTGTACTTGTCCTTCACTCCTGTGTTTCTCCTGTGGGTTTTTTTTTTTTCTTCTTTTCTTTATGCAATGCAAAAGATGCAGGAAGAGAAGTGTGTGTATTTGGATACCAGTTCACATAAAAACCAAAATGTAAAATTAGGACTTTTGGGAGAAAGCTTCCCTTAACAGATGACTCTACCTCTCCTGATTCCCATAGTACTGCCATTCACTGTGATACTTGCTGTCATTTGCATGATCAGCAGTGACTTGAAACTGATGGGAAACATAACTGGCACTGATGTGGTTTCCTCCTTTGCTTTTGTGTGTGCATGCATCTGGGTTTTGTAATTTTTCTCCCTTGACAGAACTTGTTTCTGTAGAAAGCAGAGCTAAACATTATTTTCAACCTGATGAACCTTATTCAAGTTCATTCTGATATGCAGTCCTCACTCATGTAGGGTAAAAATCGTCACAGTTTATTTTAAATTTGTTATATTTTGTGTGATAAAGGTGTGTAATTAATTATTGGACCTTAATATCAGAGCACTGTCAATATCCTATCTTTAATCCTATTATTAGTTGAAAGAGACTTTCTTGGGCAGTCTTAAAACCAAAATATTAATGTTTGACCTGACATTAATTCTCAAAAAAATTATTTTTTTTTTAATATGCTCATTTTTCATAAAAGCAGAAAGCATAGAGGAACTGCTGTTGCCTCATTTTTCATATTTTTTACCTTATTTGTTTGAGATGCTCCAACTTAAGATGATGGAGGTTTTAAACTGTAATTGAACTTAAACTAACTCATGTGGAAATCATCATACTTTTGCTTTCTTTAAGACACCATTGCTTTCTGAAGTAGACTCATAGTCTCTAAATGCAACAGGGCAACTCAACTAATACAACAAAACTGAAGTAACGTACTTTAATCAGAAACCTAATATCTGGTATTATTATACCTGCGAGGAGGAGGGGAGAGCAGCAGTGATTATACTGTTTTTCTTTTTTTTTTTTTTTTTTTAATGTAGTTCACACTCTGAAATAGCGCCCTCCTTGTGAAGGACGTACATGCTAAACACCAGAAATAAGGTGATACTGTAATGTCTTTGTGAATAATAGATTTGCTTACAAATTGACCTAAAAAATTTGAATAAGAGACAATTTCTCTGTTGCATGTTTTCGTTTTTTGACTTAAAAACACGTCTCAAAAGATAAGTCCTACATATTAAAGCAAGGATGAATTGTAACAGAACTTGTTTCCTCATAACCTAAGATATAAGTGTCTAGATACTTTCAGGACTTTCTTGTACTTATGTGAGGCATGGCCTTTGGCTTGAGAAGGTGACTTACAAAGTGCACAACTGCTTAATTGACCCCACATGTGTTGCAGTCTCCTGAGCAACAGTCTTGCTCAGGGTACAGGTTCGTATGTCAGCTAAAGGAAATTCGGTGTGCCCCTGAAGAGAGCTGCACTTTCCTAATACTTTCCTTATGCAGCTGGTGGTGCTCAACCAAGCTGTTTCAAGAAGCTAAACCATCATTGAATGAGTCAGTGGTTTTGGCGGTGTTAATTTTTTTCCAGTTTAGCTCCTTAGCTAACTTCCCTGCAGGGTCAGATGAGCATGGTGATAGCAGAAGGAAGGTGGAGAGAGCTTGTTCACAGGGGCAGAGACTGAGGATTAAGCCCACCCTGGGGATGTGGGGGAATAGGGTGGCTGTCATTGGACTGTCCTCAGTGTAAAACTAACCGCATCCTCAATTCTGCCACAAAAGCTGTCCAGGCATTGTACTGGACTGCAGATAAGATGCATCTGAGCTCTAACCTCTTAAACCTCTCCTCTGGGGATGGAAGCAGAAATTGAGAACCTATCAAGATGGTGCATGTGATTCAAGCTATATGTCAGTATGTGTGTGAATTAATCTTGGCTTCAAGAACCCACATCTGCTCCAATTCTTTCTGAGTCAAATGAGTAAATAGCAGATCATTGAAGTACCTGTTAACTTTTCTAAAACTGAACAGAAGCAAATACATTTTAAAAAAATAGAATAATTAATTATTTGGGAATTCACATGCTGGAATTATAAAGACGTGTGTCTTTTTGATAGTCTTGTTTTGCTTTTGTTACCCTGAAGTATACATTTATTTTAGTTAGCCTTTGATGGTGAAATATGTATTTTTCTTCTCTGTGAACCCTGTAGAGTCTTATCTGAAAATGTACAGTTACTTTAATTCCTTGTTAAATTCATTTGAAGGACTTACAATTTGTTCTGCATATACTGCCTATTTGTGAATTTACCCACTGTAAATAAGAACTTTCCTTCTCTCCTTTCCTTCCTTTCTGCCCTTGATTACAGGCCAATGTTCCCTTTTGTGTTTGCACTCAATGTTACTATGTTCTCTCCAATTCCCAGGGTGCTCACATAGCTGCTACTCAGTACTGAATGCTGTAACTTTAAGCAAAATAGTATAAGAATCAAGTATATCATTAAGCATAAAATTTTAGGAATTAATCAAACCTATTATTATTTTTAAATGACATTAACAAACAGAAAAGTTCAAGTATGGCTTTCTGTAAAGAAACAACCACATAGGACTAGAGATCTTTAAATTAGGAGAAATTGTGAGAACTTTTATTCCCTTTCATGTCTAAGCTTACATCTAAAAAAAATTGTAGGACAGCCCAGTTTGGAAATCTCTGAATACAGTGATAGTACAGAATATGGTATGGACCGTATCCTTTCTCTGAAGAATTTTTTTTCTTCTAGACTTTGAACTTGTAGCAGTTAAACACCCAGTGACAACAGTTTTCTGAAAACCTCTGGGGCAGTACATGTGTTTTAAATCAGGACATCTTGACTTCTTGTGACTAGAAACACATAGGGCAATCTAAAGGAGCAATTTAGCCTCACGGTAATTGTGACAAACTGAATAAGTAAGAATTGAAGCAAATAGTTTCAAATAGCAACCTCCTTCATAATTTATATAGAATCATAGCATTATAGAATAGTTTGTGTTGAAAGGGACCTTTAAAGGTCATCTAGTCCAACCCCTCTTGTAAGGAGCAGGGACATCTTCAACTAGATATGCAGTTTCTGTAGTGTTATATGTTCTAACCTTAAATTTTGCACTTCACTTCTCTCTTCTTAGATAAGAAGGTTGATTAAATTTCATATTAGGACTCTGTGAACTTGATGGCTCTAGCTGAGGGGGCAGGAATAACCTGTTTCCTTTGAAAGTTTTTGTGTCTTTAGCTGCATCAGTCCAGATACTCCAAATGTGCTCTAGAAGGGTCTTAAGAAGTTTTATACTCTGGTTAGTTTTATTTGAAGCTATTTTTTGAGAGCTTTGTTCCATTTGCAGATATACCTATGTTCAAATCACTAAGAGTTGATTTGTTGCAATGAGGTGCTAACTAAAAAGGAATAATTTCTCACCTGGATCTGAAGCCAAAAAACAGTTATTTCAGATTTGTGCCTTTAACTGGTCTTGGATAATGTGTGAAAGTACTGGAAGAAGGGCAAACATGTTATGCATCCAGTTACCAATGTTCGAATATCTTTATTGATTTGAAAGGTGCTTAAGATAATAAAAGTCGCATCACTTGAGCTCCTTAAATAAAAGTTGGAATTTTTCAGCTGTGTGAAGCCTAATTAAAAGTAAACAGTTCTAGAGAAATAATAAGAAAAACAAGTTTGGATAAGGCAATAAAAGATTCCTCAATTCAGTAACTACCTTGTGATACAGTGCAAAGAAGATGCATAGTGTGCATGGTTTAATCTCAAATTGGATAACTTGTTGAAACAATTTTTTATATAAATTCAGAAAGAATTAAGTTGGAGCAAGACTCTAGCACTAGGTTCGTGCTAGGGTCTCCAATAAACTGTTTGACAAAAGAGGCGGATGACTTGAAGTGCATAGAGACCTATGAGGAAATGTATTAATGTTTATTATTTAACTGTGAACTTTTGGTTGTTTGCTCTTAGGTTGCATTTCACATGATGTTCCTGTTTTAGAGCTCAGTTAATATATGTCAGTGATAAAGAAAACTTACAGGGGTTTGAATACATCTCGAAAATGATCCTGTCAGAATAATTTCTAGCAGATATGCTGCTGGAGAAAGAGAATGTACTGAAAGTAGAAGACTGTGAGGTTACCCACCCCACTTGTTGTTAAACCAGATACCAACTTTCACCTGTTTCAGCAAGCACATGGGCAAAACAACGAAATAGAGAATGGATAAGTAATGAAAAAAGAAAAACTGAGAAAAACAGGAGGAGCGGAAGGAAGCACATTTCAAAAAAAAAAAAAAAGTTTTTGCTGTTAGTTTAACAATTTGAAGTTTAACTTTTTTATAACCAATGAAGAAGTTTTATTTACATTAATTGCATAATGGTGGGAAGTAGAACTCATGCAGTTCCTCCTATTTTGTCCTTAGTTATTAGCCAGTAAAAATTTCTATTTTAGGTAATTTAGACATTTCTAAAAGATAACATGTTAAAAGACTTTCTCTATTTCCATTCTTTTTTTTGTACATGGCCCTTAGGAGTTTTGTGTGAACTCATTTGTACCTGATAGGTTTGTATCAATGAACAGAGCCAAGATTGTAAGTGACAAAGGATATAAATCCTTAGGAATCACTTCTGTAAGCTTCGTTGTATTAGTTCTGCTAACAGCACGTTTTTCAAATTACTGTACCCCAACTTTTTTCCCGTAGTAGGGGAGCAGTAGGAATATTGCATTTAAACACTGCAGAAATGTGGTAAGAGCCACTTATTCTTCTAAAATGCTGCTGGCACTACGGAACTCTTCTGAAAAGAGAAACTGATGAGTTTCTGCTCATACTTTAGCTCTTACACCCTTACTAACAAAAATGCCTGTGAGCAGCTGTAGAAGATGGGGTTTCCCTACTGTTGCTCGGATGGATCCCTTACTTCACCTTGACCATTACTTAGCATGATCCAGAGTGACCTATGTAAACTCTTAAACTTTCAAAATTGTAAATATTAAGGCCTTATTTCTGAATGGTATTAGATAGCTTACATTAGCGGAATTGTGTAATTATTGCCTGTCCTCTGCCATACATGGCAAATAGGCAGCTATGCTTTGCATATATATTCTAATATTGCTGTGTAGTGTAAGTGAAGAGGATAAATGCAGAAAAGAAAATACCTGTTTTAATGAAAACTGTAGCTGTGTAGCCAGCTGTGGAATGAGAGAAGGAGGAAATATCTTGATACTTCTTCATCCAAGATTTAGAAAATTATCACTAACTTGTCCATTATGTTACCCAGTTGATTGGTGTTCTGTTGTTGTGCTTTCTGGTGTACTTTACACCCATTCAGAAGAAGAAAGAAAGATTCATATTTGCAATGAATTCAGTTGGGGCTTACAGACAGATTGTCGTTGTGAGTTGTGGTTTATACCACCTATGTGTTTGAAAGCCTTTGGTGGAGAGCAACTTTGGGTTTAGATGGCTTTGCTCACTATCTTTGCTAAGACCAAGTTACTATCAATCTTGGTGTCATAGGTGTCCAACAGGGTAGGTAGGAAAGCCATCATTTAGTGCCAGAAGAAACAACCCTTTTTTTAAAGGGAAGGGAACTTAACAAAGCTAACATAAGATTTGAGCTGATAGAAGCCAGTAACTGGCAGGACAGTCATACACTGGCTTTGTTTAAGCAACTGTTTAAGCATGATATATCCTTAGCAGAGGGAGCGTTATACAATCCTAGTGACAAGCACTTCAGATATGTAGCAATACAGGACTAAATATACTTTCAAATTTGTACTTTCCAGGACAATTTTTGCTCTAACTTACAGACTGTATTTTGCTGTCTTCTGCCTGTAAAACTTTGCAGTGCTTGCTGTTCGGTGTAGTATTTAATGGGTACCAAGTTAGTCCAGAAAGCTAATACAAAGAAAGTATTTTTACAATAAAAGACATTTTTGCTGCTTAAATAATAAGCAGCACATATATAAAGATCTTGGATTACATGGTTCATAGTGACAAATAAGATTTTGCAAGGAAGTCAAGGTTTCCAGGAGACTATCAATCAGTATTTTACTACTCTTCCATGACACCTAATGTCACCAGTTGCCAAGGAACCATCATTACTGACTCTCTCAGGGGAATCTATGAGGTTCTTTATGTGCACCAACAGCCATTGTCTGGTGTGTTTCGTAAACATGCCCTTACTTAATGTCCTTTTCAGCACAGATCATAGGCTTACTAAGGGTTGAGATGATGATAAATACATACAGGGATTACAGTTCTATATGTTCTGTGTGGTTCTGTTCTTGTAGCTTGGTAATTATTAATTATATGTTGAATATGCTGATATAATTCTGATCTTTCATTGTAGAGTTCAAAATCTATATATGTTTTGCCAACCGTTGCAGTGGGGTTGGTGGCAAAATATTTTTGGTTTCTTTCTCTTTGCAGTGGACTTTTGATTACTAATTTTTTCTGCCTGAAACACTATTTTCTAAATCCTCGTTTCAAGGAGTTGGTGCATCTTTATGATAGTTTATTAACCATTATAATCAATTTAGGCAAATTGCTACTCAGACAAGACTGAGCATGTAACTACTTTTTTCTGCTTGCAGGGTCAGTGCAGAATTTTTGAATGGAAAATGATAATTTATTTGCCTTTGGGAGGTAATCC
>VFFE01007696.1:2193300-2215320 GCA_008921705.1 Burhinus oedicnemus
CTTTCTGGCACCTCATTTTTATCAAATGCTTAATGTTGTTACTTAGTGAAAAACTTTCTCTTTAGTGCGTATTTAAAAAGCTTAGGAGTTTATTATTATTGCTTTCAAATATGTTACAGAAATGGTCTTGATTTCGTATTTGCTATGATCTTGTCATGCTGAATTGCATGTTTTGCTTCAACTAACAGCAAGTACTAGGCTTTGTGCCTAGCAAATTGTCACTAATGGAAATAAATCATATGGTCTGGAAAAGACTGACAATGCAATCTGAACGTCATGAACACAAATACCCAAATCAAGCTGATCAAGCTCAAGGAAAGATTGTACAGTACTTCTGATGAAAAGTAAGCACTGAAACTCTAGGGGTTCCTAAGTCGCCGTTAATTATCTTGAAAAGACATTTTAACAACAGGTCTCCTGTGTTTAATGTCTTCATTTCTAAAATTCAGAAAAAATGGTGCCTGATTTTCACACTTTTCTGTTTGCTTCAGTTAAGTATTCATAGTTTTATTTACAGCACTAATTGAAATATCCTTAAATAACTTTTCAGTGTTTATGAATACATAACCTTAAAGACCAGAGGCCATACTGGTCCTTTAGCTACTCTGTGTCCATTCTGGTAGAGTAAGACAGCAAAAACTTTGCAGATCTGCATATTCTAGGTCTTTATATTGTCATATGAATCCTTAAGAGATACAAAATTGAAGTGCTGTTTGCTGTGCTGTTCATAGATTTGCAGTAGCAAATAGGGATAGCAGTGAACAAAGAAGAAAAGTCATCCACAGGCTAGCTGATTTCACGGCACTAAAAAGATTGGGTCATAAATGGTAAAATCTAAAACCGTAAAATGGAGGTTGTCTTCTCTTAAGTCAGCAGTACTGTAACATGTAAAAAGCCCCCTGATCAAGGAGAATGTGGGTCTCCAGGTGCTTTGCACTACCCTTTGTCATGCTGTATCAAGGCTAGTCTGGGAGTTGTTCAGATTTTTCTTTCAGGAAGACTGACAGCTATAGGTCTGTTACAGGACAGAGCAGGAACATTTGTTTTACTGGAACAGCTCATCAGTTCTTGAAGCCGTTTTAGGAGTTTTCATAGAATCATAGAGCAGCACAAGTTGAAAGGGACCTCAAAAAATCTTCTGGTCCAAACTTTGTGGGAAAGGGAGTCTAGATGACACTATCTAGCACCCTGTCTAGTCACATCTTGAAAACCTCCACTGATGAGGACTTTACCACATCTCTGGGGAGGCTGTTCCAGTGATTGATTGTTCTCACTATAAAAAAAAGTTTTTCTTATATCAAGATGAAACCTCACTGCTCATTTGACAGTCTGCTAGCCTGAGTGAATGTCATTGATCACCACCCTCAGAGTTTTCTGTTTTTACTCTAATTATAAAATATCATATTTCTGGTAACTAATATTTTAGCTTATAAAGTGTATACATAGCAGTCATGATTAACTATAATGAGTCACTAGTATCAGTGGGAATCCAATAAGGATGACTGTAAGTCTGAGTCTTCATAAAGCTCTCTGCAGTTAGCAAGTCCTTTATAACATGGACTTAGTAAATTTTCTGTTTCAATGAAGGCATCCTGTCACCTTTCACATAAAGGGAGTTTTCTGGGCTGAACTGGGGGTCTAGAAGCATTATACAAGATAGTGTGTGTAAATATGAAAATTAAATCTTGGTTGGTTTTCCTCCTGAGGAA
Organism: Burhinus oedicnemus; assembly: GCA_008921705.1. Taxonomy (NCBI): domain Eukaryota; kingdom Metazoa; phylum Chordata; class Aves; order Charadriiformes; family Burhinidae; genus Burhinus; species Burhinus oedicnemus. The sequence continues at coordinate 2,195,010 of VFFE01007696.1, forward strand.
CGTGTTACTTTAAGGTGGAGGAATGAAGAGGCTGCTGTAAAGACACAAATGAAGGACATTTGGTGCACGTGCAGAAGTTCTGTGCAGTCAGTTTCATCTGGCAAATACAGACAGCCAGGGAACTTGAAAGAAATTCTGAGATATGAGCACATTAATGCAGGCTAAACAGCTAAATGTGGTCTTTAGTCTCCACTTAGTAAGTAAGGGAGCCTCTGGCTCTTCGCTGAGGTTGGAAGATGCCCTAAGGTTTCTTAAAAGGTCATTGCGGACAAAACATTCTTGACTCAGAGAACTTAACTGAATTTAACCTATTCCAAATTAGCTTAAAATTTTAATTACCAATTCAGATATTGAAAAACAAAAGGCAAAGAGTAAAAAAAACCCCAAACACAACAAAAACCAACCCCAAAAATCTCTTAGGAAAACACATTTTCTGCCCCTTTTTTGTCTCCACTCCCCTTAGTTTCACTGCATGCTACTCTTGGGCCCTGCAGTGAGGGAATGAAGGAGGTCAGGGTCAGCATCTACTGCCTCCTTGCTACACTCCTTGCTTCTTGCTCTTGTCTCCCACTGCTCCTTCCTTCTCACTTGGTGTTTCTGTTCCACCCTGATTGTGGCCCTTGGGGTGTCCCTGCTCCAGCATGGGTCCTCCATAGGCCACAGTCCATTTCTTGGGGCGTCCCTGCCCACGGCTAGTTCTCCACTAGGCATCAGTCCTTCAAGAGATACCTTTTCGCTCCTGCATGGAGTGCCTCCTTCCAAGAGTGCATTTCCAGCCCTGGCCTCAACAACGTCCCCTATCCACAGGCCTCCTCCTTTGCCTCCTCACAACTCCTCCTGTGTCGCCTGTCCCAGCAGCTGTGGTCCTTTTCATATGACTGTGTGGAGGTGCTGGTGCCCCTCTCACTTTCTGCAAGGAAAGGAAACAGCCTGTGAATGAAAATCTGATTAGGGAAAAACCTTAGGATCTAAAATGTTGCTGGCTCAGGCAGCCAGGCCAGTGCCTGCAGGAGTAGGATAAATTGAAGGTCTGTCAGGTTGTGTTTTGAGAAGAGGCAAGTGCTGCTGTTGCTGGAGATGTAGGAATAAGACATCTGATTCTCTGACTTCGTTTATACCGTTTGAGGCACAAGAACTAGATTCTACCAGTCACCTAATGCCAAAATTACCATTAAATACTTTGCAAAAGTGAGTAAATATAACAGTTAATCAGCTGTCAGGTTTGTTTTGTGATTGTGTGTGGGCTAACAATAAAGGGAGAATGAAAATCAAAAATCCTTATTTTTGTTTATGGGAAAATTTTATTTCCTCACTTATGCCTTCAGTCTAACAAATAATTATTAAAGTGCTCTCAAATTATTTTGGCAGGAGAATGATTAAAGGTGTAATTATCAGGATAGGTGAAAGGAGTTTTTGTTGTTTGGAACCACTGTTGATGCGGATAAAAAGAACTGTTAATCTAACATCTGGTACAGATGATGATGCGTTGATCTGTAAATTGTTGAGTCCCAAAGCTAGCTAAAAAAATTACTTGAAAAAAATCTGGAATACTAAATATATACATCTTGGTTTAGTGGTGGAAGAGAAACTATTTTAAAAAACAAATAATAATTTAATAATAAAGATTATTAAATGCGATATTTTGCAACATGAGTCACTTTACATAATTTAAAGAGTGCATGTCATGGAATAAAGAGTCCATTACAGTCCCTTAAATCTACAGTTGGGATGAGCCACGTTTGACAAGTTTTGCTCTCATGATCAAATGTTGATCCCTTTACTTGGAATACAGATCTTATTTCTGATTTCACAGAAAGGCACCTCAGTTTAATGAAGCTTTACGGAGTCTGTGAATTTAAAGTAGAATATGACCGATACCTGTTTATTATGACTTTGGTACTTGTTCTGTATCTTAACATAATTGTATGTATAGCTAGTGAAAAATTCTGTAAACATTTACATTTAGGTTTTATTCATTGAAGAGTAAATACTTAAAATACATTAACTTTGGTTTGTCATGTACTTCCAAAGCTGTTTGGGATTTAAATATACAATAATGGGAAAAAAATGAGTCTCTTGTTGAGTGGTCATGTGTTTACTTGGTAAGAATTGAAGTAAAGAGTGTAGGAAAACATGGGATTATTAGAAAGTATAATCTAAAGTAGATATACAGCATTTTGGAAATATTGAACAGTATTTCTAGTGTTGAAGAATGTATTTTTGAACACATGGATGTTGTTGCTTCACATTTTTCATGTCTGGAAAAATCATTTTAATGTTAGTATTAAATTCAAATAGGCAGATTTTAAAAATGGAAAGTCTATATGTACTTATTAAATCAGATGGTCCAGCATGAAAACTAGGTTAACTTGTGAAATTTCTTATGTACTATCATATTGCATTTATAACTGCACTAGACATGGCTGGTTGTTTTCATGATTACTTCAGTTTTAATGTGGATACTAAGCCATAGAGATTTTAATAGTCTTATTGATACATTGAAGAATGTATCATTGACCAATTATTTACTTCTTCACTTTTAGTTAGTCTAAAGTGAGAATTAAAGGAGTTACAGCTTAAAAAGGTAAAATGCATTGTGTCAAGCCAAAATACACCACTGCTATAACGAAAGCAGGCAGCATACTTGACCCAGCTTTAAACAGGTTCTTTAATAGGTCAATCCTGCAAAAGCAATGCTGCTGTCTGATGGCATGACTATTTAAAGCATTGCTATAGCTCATTGTCACTGCTGCCAGCCCAGATTCTCTTCACTGCTAATAATTTACTGCAATGAATCTAGCAACTGCAATACAAAGTTTTGGCAGGCTAATTTGCACAGTTGAGAAAGGCATCTAGTTTAACATTTGGTCGGGTACGTTGAGGGCCTCAACTTCAATTTCCTCTTAAGTTCCTTCGTCTGCAACTCACTTTCATGTTAAAGTGATTCAAAATGGAAGTGAAAAAAATCTAAAACTGTTGTTCTTAATTTACTGCTGACTGACAAAACAAAAAATTCCTCCTCAGATGAAGGTTCTTCTTAGCCTGTCCTCCTAAAGAAGCAAGATTTATGCAATTATATTCTTTCATCTTGATAACTAAATAAACAATTCTTATTGAAGATAAGCTGTTAAGTTTTTCCCATCTTATGGAAATCAGCAAGTGGGTTCAAGAGAAATTCAAAGTAGTACTCCCCTAAAGCTTGAGTCTGTTGCCATCACTTGAAAGAGACAGCAGTCATGTGTGTTAGTTGGCCAAAAAACTCATTAATTCAAACCAGTCACTGGACACACTACCACTTACTCATCCAAAAAGCAGACAGAGGGGAGTCAGCGCATGAGAAGAAGTGTAGAAGGCTGGTAAAAAGTTGTTCTGAGAAAAGGGAGAAGCAATTAATGTGTTGGGAAAATCTGGGAGGCACAATTCTGTATATGGACAGACTTTGCTTGTGGAGTAGTTTGGGATTTAGCTACAAATATTATTATCCATGTCAAGGGTTTAGCTTTCTGTTCTTGGTAATTTTTCAAAGTCTTCTTCAGTGAGAAAGTGGGTAGGCTTGGGAACCACATGAGATGAGGCAAAGTGTAGTCCCAAGCCTGGAAGTATAAGCTGAAATTAAATGTGACATGAATATAAAGAAGGAAAGGATAGGGGAGAAAGATTAATTTAAAAATAATAGAGAATATATAGATAAGATAAGCAACTGTTCTACCATAGCTTAAAAAGTTAGCTTCTGTGAGGTTGGCAGAAGTATCTAATCAGGAATATACTCTTTTCCAACTGCAATTGTAGGGGGGAAAACAAACAACAGAACAACCAAAAATCCCCTCAAGATAACAATATCTGTATTTTTAGAAATTAATAATCCAGATGCTGTTGGATTTTTTCACAGGTAATTTAATTTTTGTCTCTTTTACTCTTTCACTACTATTAGTGGTTTCTTGCAAGTATGTTAGTAGAAGTGAGTTTTTGGAAGGAATTTGTAGGACAAGAATAGTGTAGGTAACATGAATTATATAATGAATTTTCAGTTAAATATGATTTTCTTGAATTTTTGTCTTCGTATGTAAAAAAGAATCATTACAAGGATTCTTCATCTTGTAAGAAAGTAACAGATGAGAAAACAAACTGAATTCTGATTTCATGCTGTGGCACTACAGCAAAATAAACCAGTCTTGAAATGAACTATGTAGAGAATTCACACATCCATTTTGCATGCTGTTATTGTTAACATTCAGCTGGATGAACAAAATGTTTAAAGGTTTTTTCTATGTATACCCCAACAGACAAAAAAAGTCAGTGCACTTGATATTTAAATAAGAATTAAGAAAGCTATTACTGCAAATATGGACCAGCTAATCAAATTATTAGTTTTTCACAGTAATAAATAAGTATATAGTTATAGGTGTAATTAATTGTTATGTGCATACAAATAAGCATTTAATAGCTCAAAAGCTAGAAACATCAGTGTGACTTAGCAGCTTATGTTTCAATGACTTTCAAAATTATGCAGAATAGCATTTCATTGGTTTGGTTTAAAAAGCTCAAGACAAATCTACGTGCAGTTGTTACTACTATTGTGTAATGTACATTGATAAAAAATGTATTAGTTTGAGAAATCTCATTTGGTTTCTCTTATTTATAGAATTATAAAAGACTAAAGGATACATGAACTTACTGATATTTTTTGCGGATTATTGTGGTGAAAGAGCCCAGATGCATCATTTAATGCATATTAGGACCTCAGATGCAAAATCCTGAATCTCATCCTACCACCTCTTTTCCAAGCTTTCACTTTTTACAGCTTTCACATTCAGGATCAGATGGTCAGATAGGTGTTCAGGTTGATGGTGTAACTGCTGTTGCTGTGGGTAGAAGATGACCTTAATAAAGCAATAGTCTGAGATACTTTTTATCTCAGAAATAGGCATGACACAACTGAAGGAGGAAAGAGGCTGGGAATGAGACAAGCTTGTACTGTTATCTCATGTTTTAATGTGCAGCAGCTTGTAACCCTGCAAGCAGTCTAATACTCCTAATCTATCTTTTTAAATTATACTTGCAAATTTCAGCCAAAGTGAAAGACCAATAAGCCTAACTTCTCTCTGATGATTCATGACTAGATTTCAAGCAATTTCACAGCTCAGTGCAAGGAATAACCTCTTGTCACCTCTGGCTATTTCTCTTATTTCGGGACATCTACCACAGCCCCCTCACTTGCAATTTCTTGACTGAACTTTTTTTCAAACACAAACAGAACCAACTGAGTAATTTAGCTCAATGAAGACCAAAATTTTAACTTTTCTGGTGATGACGCATCTTGGGCCAATAACATTTAGAAATGTCCTCCTGGGTTTCACATTTCTTATACTCCTTATTCTTCCTGGTTAGCAGCTTTATTTAAGCCCAGCAGCTGGGAACTGGCATTATTCTTATTTCTAACATTTTTGCATGGTTGCATTTGCATGAGACCAGCTGATCTACGGTTTTATTGAATGTCTTGTGCTTTCTTCTACAACTTTGATGTATGTTAACCAGATTAAGATAGAATGTTTGTGAAAAATATATAAAGTTTAAACACTGGCTTTCATTTCCTTTTTTAATGAAAACTGTTAGTCTATAGATTTACTTGTGATTACATTCGAATTTTGTGGCAGCTACTCAGAATTTTTCCCATGATTTCTCAAATGTATGTTTATTGTTGAGTGCTTTGTGACACATTCAAAGGGACATGTTTTGTTGTCATATGCACAAACACTGATGGACTTGGGGTTTTTGAATTGAATATAAGTTACATTAGATCCTACTTGACAGTTTGGCAACTTCACTGTAGTTATTTCAGCTGTAAAGACTCCTCTGTTCTAACAAAAGATCAGCAGCAACTATTTCTTAAGGTATTTCATGTGTACGTCTAGACAATTTTTCCCTCTCAGGGGCTTTTTTTAGGAACTATATCTTTAATTCAATTTAAATATTCTCAATGTTTTGAAATCCCCATTTTTAGATATATCTTTTGATGTTGCACCCACAATGTAATGTAGGCTTAAAAGCTGGAATATAATTATCTGAATGAGTTCATAAATGTTTTTCTACATGACAGACATTTATCTGTGCAATTGATTTGTGATGGGAAAAGTCAAAAGATGGGTTAAAACTGTGTTAAGTCTAATTTGTTTAAAGGATTAATTCGTGTGTTATAGCACTTTATCAATATAGTCCCAACTCTGGGGAGCTCAAAGATCTATTTTATCACAAGCTGCTCTTCTAAATTTACAAAACTAATTTTGAGAATTACTTCATTTGAAACATTTTTGAACAAAAATAATCTTTCCATTTTCATAAATTCAGTAATTATTTGAGAGTGCATAAATAAAACTGCTAGCTGCAGAAAATGAAATTCCAGCAGAATCGTTGTTCACGTTTCCCAGATGTAGTGAAATGATCACAAAAACAAAGGTGTTCCCAAATCATGCACTTTTCTTCAACCTTGCCTTACTCCTGGGTCACATAAGAGCCTCTTTCATAGCAACACAGTAGGTAAGTTTAGACTAGAACAATGTTATGACTATTAAAATTTAATGTAAATCATAGACTGTTCTCCTCAAAGCTTTAGTTTCAACAATCAAGAATTTAATTCTTTGGTTCAGCCTCAGGCACGTATAGGAAGAGAGGATTACCCAAGTATTACTAATGACTTCCAGTGACATATCTAAATGAAGCAAAATGTGTTGCATTTTTTGATTTTAATACATTTCATGTTATTTCATGAAATTTCTGTTATTCCCCAATCACCTTCAGACAGAAAACGATATGCAAACAAAGTAAAGGGGCCTGCTTCAGTGAAGTTTTGCTCTAGTCCTTTGTGAATGTGAGAACTATAGAGATATTATAGTATAAATCCAAATGTACCCTACAGAACTTTCTGACATTCTTTTTTCATTTGACAATAATTTCTAAAGCAACTCCTGCTAGCTTATGAATTTCAGAAAAATTTAAATTTGGGGGTATTTTTTGCTTAATAGTAGCACCGTACTGCTGTAAGTGTGAAAGGTCCCTGCGTAAACTTACATGATGTCTCCTTTCACTCATATGGTACAAAGAACAGCTGGTTTTTTTTTCATTTAAATAAGATCTAAATTAATTGAAATAAAAAAGAAAGTAGCTATTGTAAGAAAAGTATTATTAATTTAATCTGACAAAGAACATGTTTCTTTAGCTTACTAACACTGAATTTAGACTAACACAGCTCATAAAACAATGAAAAGAATGAAAAGAAGGACTCTTTATTTTAATAAATTGGCATCATTCTGATGATTTTTGCAAGCCATGTGCAATTGCCCTTAGAGACATATTGATCCATGGGCTGAAAACAGCAGATTATTTGTCTTTACTGAAACAGATACTATATCTTAAAATTTAGAAGGGAAAAATAAAAAGGTGTTTTCAGAATAATTGTAGATGTCAAGTTCATTCTGCTCAGTAGAGTTCTTACCAGAGAACTTTCTAGGACTGCTGTTTAGGAACAGTTTGGTAACATCTTTAAAGAAGGCGTTATTACCCTATAATTAAGAGCATTACTGTCTTAGGAACATACTAATGTGAAAGGGATTGTAGTATGAGGGCAAGGGAGTGAATATTACTGATAAGTAGCTGAACCTTTTATTATACTGAAGAGATAACAGTCCCAGAAACTAGTGCAGACCTGAAGTTGTTATAGTCATCAGTATCTACAGAGCTATCGTCTGTATAACTATTTGCTGTCATAGTCTAAAGGGGATTGTTATCCCAAATTTATTTTAAAAGTATAAGTGGATAAATTTTATAGAATTCTATGAAATGGCAAAAAAAATTCCGATTTGTGAGATACCAAAGTATTTGAAGGTCTGAAACAATAGTGTGCATTTTAAAATCTGCGAACTTAAGGCAATTAGAAGGTTTCCTGAAGTAAGGCAGAGGTCCTGCAGCAGAAACAGCATATAATTAAAGAATAACATGACATATACACACTAGCTGGCAGAGACACTGAAAACTGATTTTTGTCTTTACCTTAATAACTGACATTCTGTTTGTCAACAAAACTGACAAGGGTATTTTACAGCTGTATGTTTTTCAGGATGAGTAACTTAAAATTGAAACATTAAATATTATATTCAAAGTCATAATAAGACTCAAAACAGTTTTTCTGTTGTAATAACATTGTAGTATGTTAAGGGAACTTTTTGTTTCAAGTGTTAACATCTAATAACATGATAAAGTGGGAATGAAAATCACAAATGTAGGGTTTACTTACATGAGGTGATCATTTGGACAAATGCATGTCTGGGTTTGCATGAAGTTATACTGTTGTGGTTTGGTCCAGATTGGCCCAGTCAGGTGGAACAACAGATGCTCTCCCCCATCTCTCTTCAAAGAGAGACAGGAGAGAGACACGCTTATGAGTTTAGAAGGAACTAAACTACTTTAATGAAATATTAATAATAAAATAATAGAATAATAAAAAGAAAACAATTAAATATATACAAAACCATAACAAGCTCCCAGGATGACAATCATGTCACCAGCAGACACTGGGGAAGTCCCAGACTGGACTCAGCGACCAACGAGAACTGGATTCCAGATCTGGATTCAGGATCGGGATCAAAGGCAGGCAAACACAGAGTCTTCCTCAGACGCCAGCCATTGAAGAAAGAGGCCTGACGCTTTGATGCCTCAGCTTTTATCCCGAGCATGAGGCAGATGGGATGGAATACCCTTGTTGGTCAGTTTTGGGTCACCTGTCCTGTCCCCTCCTCCCCGCAGGTGTGTGACCCCTCTACGCTTTTCTGCTTCCAACCCTTCAACGGGGCAAGTAACAAAGTTGGCTGCTCTTGGCTGTTATAGCAATAAGTATAAGCAAGAGCCTCTCTGCATCCCATTCCTTGGCATCAGCTATAAATGTGAGTCTTATCACTCTGAGAGCGAACAGTTTCTGCACAACTTGCTGTTAATTTCAGCAGTTAGAAGAGGCCTAGCTAAAAAGTAAAGTTACTGAACAAAATTGGTCCTGTTTCACCTCAAATCAGGACATAGAAAAAGGCTGAAGGTACACTTTGGATCTTTTGGCTACTTTGTCAGGTCTTTTCTTTCCCAAAGTATTCTCCTTTTTGAACTTTTGCCATGTTTCCTAGTGCAGTAGATTTTATATGAGTTTATATAGATTCTTACACTTTATTATCAATATGAAGGTTCAGAAATTGACCAGCAGATATGTTTGCATGTGAGGCAGGAGCCGAGAATAAACGTGACTCTATATCACATCTGTGTTTTTATCCTACATCCACTCTCTTCTAAGGGGCCATGGCAGTCCTCACTGCTCAGAGTCACTTTAGCTATAACTGTTTGTCATTCTTTCATCCAGGTCTGCATCAGAGTTTAAAAGATGAGTAAAAAGGAGAGAAAAGACAAACAAAATACAAACAGGTACACTTTGGAAATTTTCATTTGTCTTAATTTTAAACTTACTACAATTTGGTATGCTCAATAGAGCCAAAAAGCTTGAAAGTTGTCCTTAAATTAGAAGTAAATATGTTTCAAATATTGCAGCAGATCAGGAGTTATATCCTCTGAATGTCCCCCATTGCTACATTAGGATAAATTTGGGCAGAGATGACAAGTTCAGAAAAGCAGAATGGGCCGCTTTCTCCCATCTGACTTTTTCTGATTTTTACAGGCTGTTTAGTTCATGATGCTCATTTTTCTGAAAGATCGTTCCAGATCAGACTTCTTGTGATTTAACCCCAGCCAGCAGCTGGGCCCCACACAGCTGTTCACTCACTCCCCTCAGCAGGATGGGGGAGACAATCCAAAGGGTAAAAGTGAGAAAACACGTGGGTTGAGATAAAGACAGTTTTATAGGGAAAACAAAAGCTGTACAAGCAAAGCAAAGCAAAATAATGAAATCATTCACGACTTCCCATTGGCAGACAGGTATTTAGACATTTCCAGGAAAGCAGGGCTCCATCATGTGTAACAGTTACTTGGGAACGCCGTCACTCCAAACATCCCCCCTCTTCCTCCTTCTTGCCCCAGTTCTTATTGTTGAACATGGTGTTACATGGTATGGGATATTCCTTTGGTCATTTGGGGTCAGCTGTCCCAGCTGTGTCCCTCCCAAGTTCTTGTGCACTCCCAGCCTACTTGGTGGCAGGGCAGCATGAGAAGCAGAAGAGGTCTTGCTGCTGTGTAAGCATGGCTCATCAATAACTGAAACATCCATGTTAACAATACTATTTTCAGCAGAAATGCAAAACATGGAACCATGTGAGCTACTATGGATTAATTTAACTCTATCACAGTCAAAACCAGTACAAGACTTCAAGTGTTAAATAAAATCACTTCAGGATTTTCCTTAAGATGCCTGTGCTGGAAATGTATTTACTGGAAGTCTATAGGAGCCCAGTATGTTGTCTGATCCCTTTGGTAAGGGATTGTTATTGAAGGTCAGCCTGGCCCTGCTGAATTATTAATGGAAAATTTTGTCGTGGGCTCCCAGGATGCCAGATTTGTAATTTTTGAATTTGACTGACAAAATCATTGAACTTATTCATTTTAGAGGACTTTCAGCAGTATCTTGTTGAACAGTAATTCATTTTTTAATATGAACATATATTTGCAGAGTATATCTGTACATAGAGAGCACACTTACTATTTTTGCATACAGAAAACTATTTGAATTGTTGGAGGACATGAGTGAATGCAACTAATTATTCATACATGAGGCTATATTGTAATAATCCTTGAACCTCTACTGTTTAACTGGAAGCAATATTTATGAATAAACTGTGATGAGCTTTAGAAATTCTGCTGCATCTGAAATGCATGAAGCTTATTCTCCACTTGCTTGCTTACATGACAAATGGCCTGCAATTACTGAGTTTTAAAATAAATCAGCCTAATATATTCTATTTGCAATGTATTTCAATATTAGCATATTTTTTATGTCATCTCTATGCTTTCCCTATGCATTATCTTCTATTAAGGCTTGCAACCAATAAATACTTCTCAGTAAAACCCAGATGCTTTTTCCATGGAACTGTAAAAGTGCACTTGGAAGGGACTTCTGGAGGTCACATTGTCGCACCTCCAACTTGAAACGAGACTATTGCCAATGTTTGAGTAGGTAATTTATGGCTTTTTCTAGCTGAATCTAGAAAAATCTCCAAAGATAGAAGTTCCACAGCCTTCTTGGAAAACCTGCTCTAGTGCTGCACTGTCTTGCTTGTATTCATAAGGTACATTTTACCCTTTCATGTTCTTAGAAACATCAAATGTTATGTCACTAAAAAAGCACACCACTTAAACCATTTTTTAAATTATCCTGATAATTCAAAGACTGTATACTTTGATTCAAACAATGTTCCTCAACTGAAATGACAAAACCTCAGTATCATAATGTTGATGTTGCAGTCTGAGGTCTTAAAATAGTGATTTCTGACGAAACCACGGAACACATCAGTTCTGACTTAAGAGTCTTTAAGGATGTTATAGAAATAAACATTGCCAACAGGGAATCCTAAAATGAGTTGCCAAAATCATGAGATGTAGGAGTCTCCAAGACAGTCTGATTTTCATACAAATATTGAGTTTGCTGATTAACCATTATGCACAGCTAACAGGATTAACATTTTCATAACTTTTCAGCTTACCCTGATGAATAAATTTCAGTGGATGGACTTCCATCAGGAAATGTTTCTTTAATGAAAACAGTTCATGAATGGTGTCAGCTTCAGCAAAGTTATATTGCAGAGAAAGGCTAGGGAAAGTCCTTCCCTATTCCTTTTTTCTATATTCTTAAATATTTCAATTCTTCGATGTGTATTAAAGTGTCACAAGAAGTTGAAGAAAGTCTCTGCATGCAATGTTTCCACTTAATTTTTTTTTGTTTTCTTCAGAATTTGGAAATCAACAAATTTATGTCTTCAAAATCTGCAAATCCTTACCTAAATTTAATTAGTCTTCTATTCAGCTAGAAGTAGGTTCATGACGTATAGTTGAACTGTATTTTCTATTATGTTAGGGAATTTTTATGGTACACCTGCAGGCAAATTAAACACAAGGTTTGTGCTTAAATAGAAAAGAAAAATTTAATGAACAGTGCATTGGACAGAGTCCTACTGCAATATGCGGTTCTACATGGAGTCTGCACAGATACATCACAAGCAGATTCCTTATATACACATGCAGCAGTACTAATCTCGAGAGCGGTTGCATGGGGCATCTCAGTCCAGCCCTGAGTCCATCCCCTAGACAAGCTTTGCTGCCCAAAGATGGATCCTGAGCGCTCCCATTCCAGGATGGCCACAAGGCAATGCTGAAGTTGTTTCCTGTCACTAAGGGAAACTTCACTCCCTTACAGGGAGCTGTTCTGTCTCTAGCATTCCTGCTTCCAGCTAGTTTAATCCCTTCTGCAGCTGGGCCTTCCTACACTCTGTGCCAGATCATTCCTCGGTCACAAATTACCACTGCTGAGCAGTTACCATTAGAATTTCCCCTTCATTTATTAGATGTTTTTATAGCACTGTCATTACCCATTGATATTGTAACAAAGAACTGAATACAATTAATAAAGTCTCAGCATGTTATTGTCATCTGTTTGTGGACATAACTATCTTTTCCTAAGAGACTGTAAGTAGAAGGGACTGCCAGTATTTCCTCAATAAGGAAAAAGGAATTAGACAGTTGGTCAGACAATAAGTTTGTGAAAGTACTTATTTGACTGTAACACTTCTGCGTGTAAGGTAGTCGTAAAAATCTTACTTTATATCTACTGTATTGCTTCTTGTTTAATTATATACTAATGTCAATAGTTCTGTATTGGTAATGTCCACGCACTGGATCTCAGGGAAAAACATACTGCTAGGACTGAAAGTAAACCAAATATATACTTTCACAGTCCTAATTTTGTTTTATATGTGAGGCTGCACCTGTTTTATCTGTGCTAATGATCTAGAGTAATGGTTTTATTTAACAGACTATAAGAAAATTTTTACATATCCTAGGAAAATTAATCCTTCACTTTTACCAGAACAACATACTGTGCTTTGCAAATGGGATGTGTGACAGGAGCTGACAAGAGGTTGGCAATTACAGTATTTCCTGAAGAATTAAGATAAATTCCAAAACACTTAAAATATAGGAATGGTGATACCAGTAATAGCACTGAACAAAATACAGTACAATTCACTGTAATGTTTATGAGTAGCCAAATTAAAAAAGTCCTTTATGAATCTGCTTCATGGTTTTCTGTTTTATTCTTGAAAATATCTTTAAACAATTAACTAGTTACTACCTTGGATAGCTGCGGAAATCAGGAAATGCCACTGCACCACAATTGCTGTGAAGAGACATATGTTGAGGCTTTGGTGCAAATACAGTGAGGAGACAGTGGAGGCTCAACCTCTACTTGGTTTCTGAGATGTCAGGCTGTCAGCATCCACTTGGCAGGCCGAGATAGCTTCCTTAAAGAGAGGGAAAGAAGAATGTGAGCATTCCTCACAGGGAGAGAAATGGGCTCTCCATTAAACCTTACAAGAGGAAAGAGCCAAAACAGGTTTTGGAGGGTATTAGAGACTGATCAGTATTAAAACAAAATGTAGGAAACAAGGCTGGTAACTTTATGGCTTTGGTTTCAAATTTCTTTGGTTTAAAACTTAATAACTTCAGAACTAAAACAAATTCCATCCACAATGCTTTTTCTTCAGAAGGAATTGCCAAAAATATTTTTATAAACTTGGTAAGTGGGTCATACGGTACTTTTATTGGCTCTCAAAATGTACAAAAGAAACAAGGGACATGAGAAATTATTGGCTTAGTGTGTACAAGATAATAGAAGGTAACAAGCCATTGTTTTCCTCACGTTTTAAAGTAGATATAAATTCTTTTGGTATAGGTTGCCAGCAGTGGTTCTTGAGAGACTTTAGCAAGATGTGGAGTGCCTTCAAATGTTTGAGCTCATTTTTTCTGACACATGACTTGCTGACAGCCTGTCACCTGATGCTCTGAAAATGCTTGTGATCCCTGAAAATGTGCTGAAAATGAATATATAACACACTGTAAGCAACACAGTAGACCAGTGATCCAAAAAAACAGGAAATGGTGGGAACTGCAGGAAAAATATGTTTACATTCATTCAGACTATAGTAGTTCAAGTAGTATCTTTCCACTAAAAAAAATACAAGTCGGTGGGGGCTGCATATATCACAGAGAGTACTTGTAATTATAAGCCTTCATTGGAAATTTCTACTCATTAGTGATATTATTTTTAAACAGAAAATTACAGTGTTGGTAGTTTATATTGTTCACTAGTATGAGCGTGAAAATACAGATAATCAAAAGTTATAACTTCTGTTTCATAAGAAAAATTTTAATAAGAATGAAATTATTGTATTTCAGAAAAGAATGTAAGTTTTTCTTATCTTTCTTTTACGACATATTTTAAGTTTTTTGCAAAAGTCAAATTATATTTAAAAAACCGAAACCAAACATAGTGACTTAGAGTGTTGAAACTCTAATGTAGAGATCATAGTGAGATACGCCTCCCAGTAATTCTGTTACTAATCATCCAAGGAGAGTGATATGGAACTGGGAATGCAAAAGACTTAAGTTTCACAAGTAAAAATTTAAGCACTGGCTTAAATATAGACTTTCTGTGAACCTTTGCATGGTGATACTAAACACACAAGTTACCAAGACAGTAGTTATAACAGATCCACGTACTGAATAAACTTGCACAAAGACCCTGCCGTATAACCCAGCAGGTAACAAGACGGAGGTTTGATAAAGTTGCTTCTATTTCCCTAGAAGGCCACTGAATCATGCACCTTCAGCACATTCTAGAGTTTAATAAATGTACATTTTGTCAGAGCATTTTCAACTTGAATAATTCAACAGCATTATGTAATGTTGCTTTGTGTTACATGTGAATGATGTGTGAAGAGTACGATCGTAGAAGGCCCTCCGTTACCTTTGATTTATGTGGCGGCCTGTCAAAATACACTTCCTTGTTGGCTGCAGCTCCCACTTTACTTACTTCCTGTACATTGCCATTTTACTGGATGAAGGTTTTTTCCTCCTTGTATCTGATCTTTTAGAAACTGTCCCATCAAGCAGATCTCTCCGCATAGTGAGACTAGAAGTTTGAATTTAGATCTGTATTTGAAATTATTCAAATTTTGGGTTAAGTTCTGTAGAAATATACAGTAATGCTTTCTTCCAGCAAGATACAATTGATGGAAATGCCAGTACAGAATCTTCAAACCATCTCAATTATTCTGATACTGCCTGGAAATCTTCATTATTGTAGGATTCTTTTCAGAAAGGTAGCTTTATAAGATTATAGTCTCACAGATTATAATGAGATCTGAGTTTCCTCCATGGCTGCAGTGTGGATATCTGCTCCAGTGTGGTTCTTCATGGGCTGCAGGGGGACAGCTCTTCTCACTATGGTCTTCACCACAGGCTGCAGGGGAATCTCTGCTCCAGCTCCTGGAACACCTCCTCCCCTTCCTTCTTCACTGACCTTGGTGTCTGCCAAGCTGTTTCTCTCATGTTTTTTCTCACTTCCATCTCTCACAGCTGCTGCACGGCATTTTTTACCCTTTATTACACATGTTATTACAGAGGCACCACCAGTGTCACAGATGGGCTCATGTTTGGCCAGCATTCAGTCCATTTTGGAGCCAGCTGGGATTGGGTTTGTCCAACACAGAGGCAGTCCCTGGTCTCTACCCGCAAAGGCTACCCCTGCAACCTTTCTACTACCCTTCCCCTCAATGCCAAAAACTTGCTACATAAACACGATACACTGATCAAGACAACCTGCCCCTCTCCCTTTCTCTTGAAGATTAGGTGGATGTATAGATCCATGAAGATGTGCTTACTATAGTCAGTAGGCACTGACCATATGCATTTACTTCCTTGCGTTTAATATGTAGCCACTGCTTTTGTGTCACCACTTATTCCATACTGTTTGCTGTTCATTTTAAATATGTCTATAACTCTACTCCGGGGAGACCTTATAGCAGCCTTGCAATACTTAAAGGGGGCCTACAGGAAACACGGGGAGGAACTCTTTATCAGGGAGTGTAGTGATAGGACAAGTGGTAACGATTTTAAACTGAAAGAGGACAGATTTAGATTAGATATTAGGAAGAAATTCTTTACTGTGAAGGTGGTGAGACACTGGATCAGGTTGCCCAAGAAGCTGTGGATTCCCCATGCCTGGAAGTATTCAAAGCCAGGCCGGATGGGGTTTTGAGTAACCTGGTCTAGTGGAAGGTGTCCCTGCCCATGGCAGGGGCATTGTAACTAGATAATTATAGAATCATAGAATCATAGAATGGTTTAGGTTGGAAGGGACCTTAAAGATCATCTCCCCAGAGCCTTCTCTTCTCCAGGCTGAACAACCCCAACTCTCTCAGCCTGTCCTCATAGCAGAGGTGCTCTAATCCTCTGATCATCTTCATGGCCCTCCTCTGGACCTGCTCCAAGAGGTCCATGTCCTTCTTATGTTGGAGGCCACAGAGCTGGACACAGTATTGCAGGTGGGGTCTCACAAGAGCAGAGTAGAGGGGCAGAATCACCTCCCTTGACCTGCTGGCCACACTTCTTCTGATGCAGCCCAGGATGCAGTTGACCTTCTGGGCTGCAAGTGCACACTGGCAGCTTATGTTGAGCTTCTCATCCACCAACACCCCCACATCATTCTCCTCAGGGCTGTTCTCAATCCATTCTCCGCCCAGCTTGTATTTGTGCATGGGATTACCCCAACCCAGGTGCAGGACCTTGCACTTTGCCTTGTTGTACTTCATGAGGTTTGCATGGATCCACCTCTCTGGCCTATCCAGGTCCCTCTGGATGGCGTCCCTTCCCTCCAGCGTGTCAACTGCACCACACAGCTTGGTGTTGTTGGCAAAATCGCTGAGAGTACACTCAATCCCACTGTCTATGTCACCAACAAAGACATTAAACAGCACCAGTCCCAGTACTGACCCCTGAGGAATGCCACTCGTCACAGGTCTCTACTTGGACATTGAGTCGTTGACTGCAACTCTTTGAGTGTGACCATCCAGCCAATTGCTTATCCACCAAGTGGTCCATCTGTCAAATTTTGGTGATGTTTTCTTACACAGATTATGTTCCCACAAAAAACCCTTTACCTTTGTATTTAAATTGTCTTTCACATGAAGAATATATTTATTTGGGGATACCATTTGAAAGACAGGTAAAAAGATAAACTGGATTAAACTAATAACCATACATAGATCTGAATTATCATATTGGGGGGCACTAGTTAGATGTTCCTTCTGTTGATGTCATGTGTCATTGGTGAGGATTAAAATGTATTTATTTACCTGTTTCATGAGGAAGCAATATCTATACAATAACATTAATATTATAATCCCTATTTATTTGATTTTTTTCTCTCTCTGCATTTGAATGTGTGCATAGGTACTCATATAATTATGAATTCAGTGAAAAGACAGGAGTGTCAAAGTTATAAAATTGGAAATTTAATCTCTTTACAGGATTTATTTGTAAATCTTCAGGCTTGCTGGTGAGTCACTGGCAGAATAGCAAGCATTGCTGTGAATGAAATGTTATACTTTGGGAAGTTTATGCTTTCATTTTTATGGAATAAGAAAAACAGCAAAGGAAAGAAAGACTCTACAGATATGTAAGTAGAATAAGTGGCACAGTCTGACTGAACTACTATAAAGCATGTTGCCAGAGATTAATTTCTTTTGAGAATTAAAATATGGCCTTGTAGACTCAGGGAAATCTGTCTGTTTATTAAGTGCTGTTATTTTTGTTTTCATCTGAGAAGTGTATCTGAGTTTTCTTGTTCCTGAACAGGTCAGAATTAGGAGTTACTTCTCTTCAGTAACTGCTGTCTTTCAAAATGTGTGTGCTGCCTTAAAGACTTTAACATGTCACAGTTTGTAATTTAGGAAAAATGATATGGAAAGTCTAGGCTTCTCTATTCATCCCAAAAAGGAAGTTCTGGAAATAACAAAGGTAGAGGAAACTGCATCTAAACCACTCCTACCTTGCATTATGATTTTGAGAAGTATTGTTCTAGAAATGTCCATAAGTTGAATTTAGCTGATTATAGTACTTTCATATTACAAGCAGAAATCTGTCATTCCAATTAGCTTTCAAGACTGCAAGCAAATAACCACAGGAATAGAGTTATTTGGTGATACTTGGTTGTTATGGCAGTGATCAGAGAAGCCAGTACATTGCCAAGCTTCCTGAGGTTAAGGTTGGTGTATTGGAAAAGCATTGATCTAGATACTGGACTGTATCTTGAAAAGACCTGGCTGAGCCATGAGTTTAACTATAAAATCTTATATATTCCTGGACTCTTAATACCACTGTGCTTCAGTTCCCCATCTAGACAGAATATTAGTAGTTCTTCGACTTTCTATTAAGAAGATAAAACAATTGTTTGTGATATTGTTACAAAATGAGTATGTGTACTATAAAACTGCATACATAAAGAAAACTATGAGACTAATTTATGGGGTTACTTTCTTTGATCGGCTTGATTGGCAATGAAAGCTTTAGGATTGGTATTTTTTTCAATTTGTCAAGCCCTCAGCTTTCTGACTTTAATGAGATGCGTCAGTTGTAATGCAGAATGTCTACATTTCAATTAAGTTCCCTTTGATAACATGGATTTCTTCTTGGGTGTGATGGTGCTTTAGAAGTACTAATCCTTTTTTTCTTTGTTTTAATAAAATGTCTTTGAATGTGATTTTTTTTCTTTTAATTCTTTTGGTGTTTTTTTTACTTATTTGTTGCACCCCTACCTCAATATTCATATGGTATGGTACAAAAGTGAGAGTTGATTGATGAATTGCAATATTGCAGTTTGCTTGATTTTGAGGAAGATTTTATTTTTCCTTTTTCTTTCCCATTCTGTCTCCAAACTGTGGTGTGGTAGTAGCAATTATTTTCTTCGGAGGAGGAGAGCTAGTACAGAAAAGACCTCAGGGGATGTCCCTTTGTCCAAAATTATCATCTCAGTGTGACACTTGATGTAGTACAGATTGTACTGGAGACTTATGTGGTCACAAAATACTGTTATATAGTATTTTATATTGTTTTGGTTATTTATTTATTTATTTATTTTTACTAGGAGCCATGGAGAGATGCAGTTTTTTACTAGCATATTTTACTACTCAATTTTAACTACTGTTTCCATGGAGACTCCTTCCATTCCAGCACTTTTGCAATTGTTGGTTTTAATAGGCTACTAATAAGTCACCATCCACCAGTACAGAATGACTAGGCAGGGAACAAGCTAAGTTGAATGGTGTCTAAAGGAAAGCAAGGTTGTGTTTTGTTTTTGAACTTTTCCTGAAAAATTCCCTTTCTAAAACTCTTCAGCTTAAGAAGCTGAAGATTAAGCTTCAAAAATATGTTTCTAGAAATCAAGGTTTCCTTAGCTATCCTGTGTGAGTGTCTTCACAGCAGCTATAACAAACCTATCAAACCTGTGTTAACTTTCTTCCAAGAAAAGCAGAGGTATTTTTAAAAGAAAAAAAAAAAAAGAAAAAGTAGATTTTGCTGTTATTCTAACATGACATCAATTTTTAAGTTATATATTATTCATAAAGTGTCTGTGGGATGCAAATTTGTGTTTCAGGATTAGGAACTCTCGTTCTTGTTAAAAAAATGAATAAATAGTTTTCCCCCACGTTTCTTAACTCATGCAATTTCCTGATCAGTGTTAATTAAAAATTGTGTCATTGCCCTTAAGTAACTTTAAGGATTTTGAGTTGACAGCTGCCTGACATCTTGCTTCAGTCTCTTGTTTCATGATCTGCAGTTTGATTGTGTTCCTTTGCTTCACTTTGTGTTACTACTGAAACTGAGATAAATCACAAAAGGCAAGCAAGATCTGTGATCTTCCTTTTGATAACACACTAATAAAAATGAAGTTAATGTGTTCTTTTCATAGCAAAATAGTAGGTAGCTCTGCCAACATTGACGCTGAAAAACATTTACTTGAACAGTGACATTCACGTTTCTAAGAAGATGAAAGAAATATTTTGTTATTAACTCTTCTTTTTTCATGGCTTTAGGCTGCAGTCTCACAGATTACGTTTCAATAAGCAGCATTTTAATTTTTTTTTCCAATTTAAGCTGTCAGGTTTTGTTTGTTTTTTCTTCCTTTGCCCTATTATGGAAGACGATTAACATATTAAAGGCCTGATAGTATTATTTTTGACATTTGGGAGAGTGGGGAAGAAGCTGAAGAGTCTAAACC
>VFFE01007696.1:2215340-2267539 GCA_008921705.1 Burhinus oedicnemus
GAAAATGTGAGCCCGCTGTTGAATGAGACAGGGGCCAGGGTGACAGATGATGCAGAGAAGGCGGAACTACTGAATGCCTTCTTTGCTTCAGTCTTTACTGCTCAGGCCAGCCCTCAGGAGTCCCAGACTTTACAGGTAACAGAGAAAGTCTGGAGGAAGGAGAACTTTCCCTTGGTTGAGGAGGATCAAGGTAGAGATCAGTTAAGTAAACTGGACATCCACAAGTCCATGGGTCCTGATGGGATGCACCCACAAGTGCTGAGGGAGCTGGCCCAAGTCATTGCTGGCCTGTTCTCCATCATCTTTGAAAGGTCTTAGACAACAGGCAAGGTGTCTGAGGACTGGAGGAAAGTCACTGTCACTCCAGTCTTCAAAAAGGGCAAGAAGGAAGACCCGGGAAACTACAGGCCAATCAGCCTCACCTCCATCCCTGGAAAGATGATGGAACAGCTCTTTCTGGGAGTCATCTCAAAGTATCTGGAGGAAAAGAAAGTTATCAGAAGAAGCCAACATGGATTCACCAAGGGCAAGCCATGTCTGACTAATCTGATAGCCTTCTACAATGGCGTGACTGGACGGATAGATGAGGGGAGTGCAGTGGATGTTGTCTACCTTGACTTCAGCAAGGCTTTTGACACTGTCTCCCACAGCATCCTCATAGGTAAGCTTAGGAAGCGTGGGTGAGATGAATGGATGGTGGGGTGGATTGAAAACTGGCTGGCAGATAGAGCTCAGAGGGTTGTGCTTAGTGGCACAGAGTCTAGTTGGACGTCTGTGACAAGCGGTGTTCCCAGGGGTCAGTACTGGGTCCAGACCTGTTCAATATATTCATCAGTGACCTTGATGAAGGGGTAGAGTGTACCATCAGCAAGTCTGCTGATGACACAAAACTGGGAGGGGTGGCTGACACACCGGAAGGCTGTGCTGCCATTCAGCGTGACCTGGACAGGCTGGAGAGTTGGGCAGAGAGAAACCTCATGAAGTTTAACAAAGGCAAGTGTAAGGTACTGCACTTGGGGAGGAATAACCAGTACAGGTTAGGGGCTGACCTGCTGGAAAGCAGCTCAGTGGAAAGGGACCTGGGAGTGGTGGTGGACAACAGGATGACCATGAACCAGCAATGTGCCCTTGTGGCCAAGAAGCCCAATAGCATCCTGGGGTGCATCAAGAGGTGTGTGGCAAGCAGGTTGCGGGAGGTTATCCTCTCCCTCTACTCTGCCCTGGTGAGGCCACATCTGGAGTACTGTGTCCAGTTCTGGGCTCCCCAGTTCAAGAAGGACAGGGAACTGCTGGAGAGGGTACAGCAGAGGGCTGCAAAGATGATTAGGGGACTGGAACATCTTTCTTATGAGGAAAGACTACGGGCCTTGGGTCTTTTTAGTCTGGAGAAGAGAAGACGGAGAGGGGATCTCATCAATGCCTATAAATACTTAAAGGGAGGGTGCCTGGAGGATGGGACCATTTTTTTTTTGCAGTGGTGCCCAGTCACAGGAGAAGAGGCAATAGGCACAAACTTGAACGTAGGAAGTTCCATCTAAAAATGAGGAAAAAAATCTTTCCTTTGAGGGTGGCAGAGCACTGGAACAGGCTGCCCAGCGAGGTGGTGGAGTCTCCAACTCTGGAGATGTTCAAAACCCACCTGGACACCATGCTTTGCAACCTGCTCTAGGTGACCCTGCTGTGGCAGGGGGGTTGGACTAGATGATCTCCAATGGTACCTTCCAACCCCTGTGATTCTGTGATTCTGTAAATATGCCAGATTCCTTGTTACAAACCAGAACAGCAAAATTATTTTTCAATTTACCTTTAACCTCTTCTAACTCTTCCTTACAAAAGAATCAAATATTTTGTCAAGATTGTGTTGATTCTATGTATATTT
Source organism: Burhinus oedicnemus (assembly GCA_008921705.1). Classification (NCBI taxonomy): domain Eukaryota; kingdom Metazoa; phylum Chordata; class Aves; order Charadriiformes; family Burhinidae; genus Burhinus; species Burhinus oedicnemus. The sequence continues at coordinate 2,217,220 of VFFE01007696.1, forward strand.
CATTTCCTGCCTCAGTGCATACTAATTTTATTGTATATTCTACAATGTGCAAATCCTGTTAAAAAAGATTTCTATCCAGCCCTTACCTTCACCACATCGACTTCCCATAATATGCTAGAAGTAAAGCATGCATTATGCACTATGCAGTCAGATATCTAAATTAAACAAGGATACATCTAAAGTTACAATAACTTTTATCCAGGGACACCAATATTTGACACATTTCTGTGTCCTGTTCTTTCCCCCACCTACTTGAAATTTGGGATCTATGTTCTCTTGCTTTAGAAGGTGGGGAGGTGTTAGTGTTTATCCTATAAACTTTGCCAAAATTTCTTTTTAAAGGGGCTCGAAGCTTGCTGATACATTGCTGATGTTAGGGCTACCTGTTTCAGTCACCGCTGCTCCTCAGAGTACATAGGTTTTTTCACTTTTGCGTGGCGAATCTTTAAATAGCAGAGGCTTTGAATATCCTTCCAGGTACAGAGTTCAAATCTTTTTTTTCTCCTCAGGAGACCAAAATAGTTTATGCACCTTGCTATCAGAAAAAAAGAACACTTTTTCTAAACACTGTTTCTAAATGAAATAGCTTCTTTTATGTATGTTTATGGGTATGTCTTCTAATTGAAAACAGGTTAACCTTTGAGCAAAGCCTAGCTACTAATATCTGATGTTTGTTAATTTACTGTTAAGAGGGTAGAATGCTTGAAACATTTGAGCTTTTTATTAATGACAATGATACAAGGGTGTAAATACCTTGATCTTGCATGGGCGATGCTTTTTTCCTTGAAATGTGGTACAGCACTTACAAATGCAGATCCTGTAAATTAGAATTTTTGTGGATCAATTCCAACTCACAGGCTTAATTTTTCTGAGTTGCTCACTATTTTTCATTTTTCATTTTTCGTTAGAAGAAAATATGCTCCTTTTGACAGATTCATCTGCTTACACTCAATTTTTACCACTTTTCCAGATGGCAAAAATCTTATATTTGATTAGCCAAACTGTCTAAGATGTAGATGTGTGCAAAATCTGACTGTATTTTGTTTCTGTCAAGGGAAGCACATGGCATCAGTACATTCTGCTTAAACAACACCACACTCCACTTAATTCGAACACTGATATAAATACCCAAAATGTAGATCTTCTAAATAATACTAACTCTTCATGATGTTCTGTTGTTTGTTTTTTACAGCGGTCAGTAGTTTCTTTGTGCATTATGTCAAGGATTATGTAGATGATTTGCTGTGAAGAGGCCTCTATGGTTCTTTGAAGTTCCATGCAATGAGATTCAGCACACCCATTCTGAGCAACTGTTGAGTTTATATCCATTTCGTGCTGTGGACAGCACTGAGTGGGTTGCCAAATGATAAAATACTCTTCCATTTAAAATTACATTACAATACTTCTCTATGCTGTGCCAATAATACAAGCTTTATAAATGAAAACTTAAAACGGTAATTTCAGGTATTATTAGACTGGAGCAAATCACAATCACAATAGTGGCAGTTTTCATTTATTGTCGTTAAGCAATGTGAAGAAGTATTGATTTTTATTGGTTTATTCATAAATTTTGCAGTATATTGGATTTTTACAAGGCAAATTGAGAACAGTTTATTAAGTATATATCTAATTCTCAGTTATTTCAGTCTTGTTTAATTAGGTCATCTAATGAAATAGGAATTGCAGTGTATGTATCTGATAGCTAACACTGGATGAATCACAAAATACTGTACAGGTTACAAGTGATCCCATGCATCAAATATTTTAAAATTATCCACTAACTTTCACACTGAAAATCTCCTATTATATTTCTAAACAGCAAAAGTCCTTGTGATAAACTAGTGAATATTATTGCATAAAGAGCAAATTTGCTCTCTTTTATTAATATCTTTGTTCTGTGGAGCTTAAAATACTGCCTTGAAAAGATTTTATTTAAAATTTTTGAGAACATAGAAATGTTCTCCCAGAACATTTTTGTGATACTAGCAAGATGCTTCCCATTTTGTTTATTATTAAATGTTCAAAAAATAAAGTGAGGAACTAGAAAACACCATTTCAGATGTAAAATAAATCTGTCAGACATATCCATTTTCCTTGTTAATCACAAGAAAACAGGTCAGAAAACTCTTACAGTGTATAGTATCTTCTGAAATTATACATATGATAGAAAAACTTACAGAGGATTCAGGTGAAAATTAAGAGATAAATGATTTACTTTCAGGAATATGTGAAATTGTAACAGACACTGGAAACTTTTGTTAATAAATTTCTGGCTTTCTTATTAAGAGTTATACTTTTGCCACAGAATTGCTGAACTTTTGAGAAGTCTTTCACTTACAGAAAAAGCATCTGAAATCCGTCCTAAGTGAACTGTGTCCTACCCACTACCTAGGACTACTTACGTTATGGTTAAAGTGCAATAGCAGTATATCAAAGTTGAATTGCATGGGAGAGACAAGAATAGAATTTTAATATATATAAATAGCCTCATCAGCTGTCTGTCAACCATCATACTTTTTCCCACTGCTATACCCCATAGTAGACACCTATTCCATCCCTTGGTTCCCATCTCCATGGACCTTGTGAGCTCTGGAGCTGTGGAAGCCCATGCTGTTGAATCTACTGGTTTTGGACTAGGTCTACTTTCCCTAAAATTAGTTGTCTAGATGGCTGCTATGCTATCATATACTGAGAGTACAGACTCCCAAACACAAAGAAGACTAGGTAAACTATACTCCTGGCTCAGTTTGGTGAATGTGGGATCCTGAGAGCATAGATACAAATTTCTGTGCAATACTCTCTCTCTCTCATCCCTGATTAGAGCTTGCTCTGAGTCTGTGCACAGAAGCAAGACATCTGTTTAGGACTCTAGTATATTGCTGTGCTGCTTCTCCTGTGAACATAGAATAGTTCACATTTCTTTCCTTCTCTTCTTGCATTTCTTCATAGCTTACCAGGAGACTGCTACAAAGACATGCTTAGTGTTTCTTACTCTGGTTCTACAACTGCATGCAGATTTCTTCCACTGGTAACTTGATTGCAAACATTTAAATCCTTCGGGGTGGTAGAATAAAAGTGTAAATAAGAATTTTAAATTAAGTGTATCTGTAATAGTTAAAGATGGAAATCAGCAAATACAAACAGCTTTTTAGTTTATGTGAGAAAATGATCAACATTTTACTTGTCTTAGAAATGGATGTTTTTAACTTCTTGGCTACTAGTATTTTTAGGGAAAAGTTTAGCCTTGTTTAATGATTTGATTTGTTTTTCAGAGCCAGGGACTTTCTCAGGTAAATCTTTCTTAAATTCCCAGCAGTACCTTCCTCCAGAGTATAGGATAACATTTGGATGGGGTTTTTTTGTTCACTTTCTTACTACTGGATTGGAAATTTGAATGGGACCAGTTTACAATGGCTACTTTTTCCATCTGTTCTGCCTTTAATGTACCACTATGGCTTTTCTTTCTTTTTTTTTTCTCTCTATGCTTGTCTGGTTGAAATGTCTGTTTTATTTTCTCTTCCTATATTGCTTCTGTCGTGGTTTGGGCCAGATCGGCCCAGTCAGGTGGAACAACAGATGCTCTCTCTCTCTCCTGCTCTGTTTCCAAAAGGAGGCAGGAGAGAGAGAGAGAGAAAAAAGAGAGACTTAAGAGTTTAGAAGGAACTAAACTACTTCCATGAGATATTAATAATAAAATAGTAAAAATAAAATAATGAAATATATACAAAACCATAACAAGCTCCCAGGATGACAATCACATCACCAGCAGACACTGGGGAAGTCCCAGACTGGACTCAGCGACCAACGAGAACTGGATTCCAGATCTGGATTCAGGATCGGGATCAAAGGCAGACAAACAGACAGAGTCCTCCTCAGACACCAGCCATTGAAGAAAGAGGGCTGACCCTTTGATCCCCCAGCTTTTATACTGAGCATGAGGCAGATGGGATGGAATACCCTTGTTGGTCAGTTTTGGGTCACCTGTCCTGTCCGCTACTCCCCACAGGTGCGGCCCCTCTACACTTTTCCACTTCTGATCTTCCAATGGGGCAAGTAACAAAGTTGGATGCCCCTGGTTGTTATAGCAATAAGTATAAGCAAGAGTCTCTCTGCATCCCATTCCTTGGCATCAACTATAAACATGGGTCTTATCACTCTGAGAGCAAACAGTTTTCTGCACAACATGCTGTTAACTTCTGTAGTTAGAAGAGGCCTAGCTAAAAAGTAAAGTTACTGAACAAAATTGGTGCTGTTTTACCTCAAACCAGGACAGCTTCTTTGTCAGTATACAGCAAGAGTGTGTTCAGTCCTCACATTTTGAAGTGATGCAAGAAAGATAATCTGAATCAGTAACTGTGGACTCCTGGCTGTATTCATTTACCAGGAGGCAAAAGGGGATGGGAAAGGCTATACAACAATTAACTATGTTAAAGAATCTTTGGGCGTGTTGGTCAACAGCTGGGTGAATATGAGCTAGCAATGTGGCCAAGAAGGCCAAGAGCATCCTGGCTTGTATTAGAAATGGTGTGGTGAGCAGGACCAGAGAAGTGATCGTCCCCCTGTACTCCACGCTGGTGAGGCTGCACCTCAAATACTCTGTTCGGTTTTGGGCTCCTCGCTACAAGACAGACATTGAGGTGCTGAAGTGTGTCCAGAGAAGGGCAACAAAGCTGGTGAAGGGTCTAGAGCACAGATCTTATGGGGAGTATCTGAGGGAACTGAGCTTCTTTAGCCTGGAGAAAAGGAGGCTGAGGGGAGGCCTTATTGCTCTCTACAACTACCTGAAAGGAGGTTGCAGTGAGGTGGGGGTCGGTCTCTCCTCCCGAGTAACAGGCAATAGGACAAGAGGAAATAGCCTCAAGTTGCACCAGGGGAGGTTTAGATTGGATATGGGGAAAAATTTCTTCACTGAAAGAGTTCTCAAGTACTGGAACAGCATGCCCAGGGAAGTGGTTTTAAATAGCCTGGAGGTATTTAAAAGATATGTAGATGTGGTGCTTAGGGAAATGGTTTAGTGGTAACCTGGAAGTGCTAGGTTAACGGTTGGGCTTGATGATCTTAAGGGTCTTTTCCAACCTAAATGATTCTATGATTAATGAACTGTTTGTATATGACACACCTTCCACTGATGAACAAGTGAAACTGTGGAACAATCATGTCTTGTAGATATATTAATGGTAGTATCTTAAACTACTATTAATATCAATCTTTGTGCACACAGATCTATCTTCTGCTCTTTTCAAACTTGCACTCAAAAAGTAAAACTAAAAAAAAGGCACAGATTATGAAGACAGATCCTTTTTTGAAAAGGATGCACAAGAATCATGTAGAAGAACACACAACTTCCCACCAATAGACACACCTGTGGATATTTTATTGGAAATGTTAATTTAAGCCATCCATAACTCTAGAAGGAAGGAAAAAAATCAGCAAAACATCATTGCTTTGGTTTGTTTCAGTGGTTATCTGTAGCTGACAATTGTTAAGACTATGGTAGGGCATTCAAAGTTTGGAGACTAGCATCAGCTGTGGTAACACAGCATCGTAGAAAAAACCTAATTATAATGACTAAGCGCCAATTCTGTAAACATCCTCTTTTCATGCCTTCTTTCTTGTTCTAAGTACAGCTGTGGCAGGTGGCTGAAATGTAAGGACATTCCCAATATAGACAGGTTTGTCACATTTGTAGGAAAGGAAAACCACAATTCACTTTCCATATGGTGTGATCTTACACAAAACTCTTGAATCTTATGATGATCTTGCCCATTGACCTTCAGAACTCAGAGGTTATCCTTCAGATCAGTTATCCTTTAGCTAAAGAGAAAGGGAGAGATTAAATAGCCATGCTGAGTACATTACTAGGAGCACAGGCTTTTAGGTACAGTACTAAGGCACAGGTTTTGCTTTGCAGGTGGTTTGTCAGTGTCCTGACACTAAAAGACTCTCTAAATACCCAAGATCCTAACTTCTACAGCTAACAAAATTAAAAATCAAGATTTTCTGAAATGCACAATGAGTTTTAGGTGTCTGTGTTTGAGAGTGCACCTTGAATCATGTGATTCTTTGAAGCTGAGTTCCTTAACGTGTTCTGAGACCGGGATCCTCTAAGTCTCCTGTAGACTGTGTGTCTATGTCTGAGATAATCAGAGCTGGCAGTTAGCGCAGAAACTCCTGACTGACGTGTTGTTACTCCCTATTTTCTTTACCACAATTTCAGTATGTCCTTGGCAGTAGCAGTGCTGTCTTCAAATATTTTTCAAGTGCATGAGCATAGCACTATTTTTTTGTCATTGTAAGGATAAATGGTAAAGATTGTTGTTCAGCTAATAAAACAATGCTCCTTTTAACACAAAAGCTATATATAGAAAGAATATATAAACTAGAACTACAAAAAATTTATGCAAAAGTCACTAAAAATGTAAAGCATACCCTTAATTATAGAGAAAAAAAAGGAGATTAATATGCTATATACCTTGATGTTGTGAAATGTGAATTATGTATTTGCTCTGTAACATTGAACAACATTTCTGCTCTTTAAAACCATGAATATTAGGAGACTTAGAGAATGCTTTGCTCTTACTGCTTTGCTTTTGGTACATGATATTAGACAAGAATGTCAACAAAATTTGGAACTCTTGATTTTTCTAGTTACCTTTCTCTCCCAACCATACCTGATAAGAAAGGACTCATCAGAGTGCTGTGAAACCTCTACCTTGTTTTAGGAATGATGGCAGCTATTTCTTCTGCTGGCAGCTGTTTTTCCAATACCTGTTTGTTCAGGTGTTAGAAAATATCTGGATTCTTCACTCTGCTCTGTGTGATAGGACTCAACTTCTCATCTTTTTGGAATGCTCACCTAACCATTTTAAAAGGGTATTTGTGGATGTGCTACCTTCTTCTTAAGTCTGAACTTTGTATGAATAGGATAAATAATCCAATGTTCCAGTCATTGGTCCAGTGGGTATTTATTCTACAAAGAGCAGTTATTGATTAAAATTTTACTGTCCTTGGTTCCAGTCCTTACTCTGCTCTCCCTTTCCAAATGCAATTCCCAGGCTTTAGTCTGTGAATTTCCCCACAAGAAGAATGAATTCCTGCATATACTCTGAATGAGGAACTGTGGGTGCCTAGGTGTTCTTGGGAAACATGGAGATCTGTGAGAGTGAATGTGCATGCAAAAGCATGTAAGACCCTTGACACTTGTTCCTCAGTTCTAACTTTTGAGAACCATCTGGCATGAAGAAATTAAGTAATTGTTTTTGTAACAGGCATCTGTCATTCAGAAAATGTCATTTTTCTAAGGGTGATTTGATTCAACTGATTTTCTCAGAAACCTACCTAGGAGCAAAAGAAGTGACCAGAGATGTGGTGGTCACTTCTGGTCTGAAGATTGTTTATCTTACACAAGATGGCAAACAGTCAGTCATCTTCAGAATTGCAGAAAGCAGATGCTTGCAACATTTCATACATTTCCTTGGAAATAGTGACCCCTGAGGAAAAGCATAAATATACCTGAAGTTGCTGCTGCATATGTAGCTATAATAATGCATGCATATTATTCCACAGTGTGTGTACATTGTATTATGTAAATCAACTGAAAGACAGTGCATACCTAACTGACATAATTTATTCACTCTATTGTACAAACTCTACAGTGCTTGTGACTAACAACAGAATAGAAGAAACAATAGTACAAAAGATAGATGGAAAAATATATAATGCTTGTTTCTTTCTGAAGACTAATTGTTCTAGACATGTAAAACATCACCAGGTGATGAATTACCTTGGTCTAGAAAAAAAACTAAACAACTCAGTTTTGGAGAAACTGTGTACTGAGTATGCCTGTGAATACAATTAGTGTTTTGAAAATCTCTTAAATTGCATGTAAGGGCTTAAATGTGGACATATTAATACACAGGGGTGATCTCAGAGTTTTTTTCCAGTGAGCTGTGCATGCAGTTCCTTGAATTAGTTACTTTACTCATTCTTTTCCCTCATTGCATATCAATAAAATTTGATAACATCTTGAAGTTAGAGTTATTTTTAAGTTCTAAACAAGTTTTGGAATTTTTGCATGGAGAATAATTAATGCACATGTCCTTTGTGAGCAAACAATATATGAAACAGGAGGGAATTGTGCACCTTAAATTCTGTGTGCCCATGCTGAATGGTATGTGTTAATGGGGAGTTCATACTCACTTTTAAAGTGACTTGTTGCCAGTATTTGACTTAACATTTGAAGGTAAACTCAAAAAATCAGTTCAGATTACCCCTCTGATTATGACATGATTTCTGCGGAACTACCATATCATCTATGAACTCCTCCTTTAAAACACAAAAGACTCTCCAGTCATTGAAGCTGTCTACTTTCCCAACCCTAGTGTAGTTCTAATGTGAAACAGGGAGAATCAAAACAGGGGATGCCAGGCCCCTGTATTGGGCTGACGAAGTAAACCTGTGGCACAGGATCAAAGGAAGAGTGAATGCTCTGGCTCTGTACAGGGCTACAGTGCTCTCCATGTCTTTGGCACAGATGCAAAGAGTGAAAGTGAATTCAAAATGGTGCATGATGTGAAATATGTGATTCACCAGGACTGCAGAAGGGAGACAGGAACTCGCAGGGGAGACTGAAGCTCCCCTCTGCCTGTAAAGCAACTTTATTCATTTCCTGCTCATCTCTACCCATACCTTGCATATTTCAACCTTTGCCTCTCAGCTAAAATGTCTCTGGTGGCTTCCTTTGGATCTCTGCCTTACTTCTATATGGTGTAGCCTACAGTTTCTGATGACCTAGACTGTAGAAAGGAGAAACCATACAGCCCAAACAATTACAGAGAAGGTGGGTGAAACAGAGTCCTTTTTACATACTTCTTGACTCCTGGTTATTTACAATATTCTGATTTTTTGATTACAGAATTCCACTTTTACAGGAGTGATGATATCACAAAGATTTCTAGTGCGCTGTCAGAATTGACGCAGTAGAGAAGCTTGACCAAGATCACAGAAGCAAAAATGATTGTTGACAAGGTAAAAAAAAAAAAAAAAACAACAGAGAAACTGTCAATACCTGTTATGTAGAATTACAAGTAAGTATGGCATTTATTGACATTACCAACATCAGTTCTTAAGGGACACTGAACTATGGCCCTGACATTTTTATAGCCCCTGCCATTAACGCTAATGCATTTTGCAATTGTAGTTATTACTGGAAAACATTCACTTCCAGACTTTATCTGGAAATATTCGTACTAGTGGCAGAAGCAAAACTGGGAAACACAACTCAGCACTCCAAATGGAAATAATTTTTAAATAAGAAACAGCTTAATGTTTTTATTAAATGCAAAAGTCTAATGCTTATATTAAATACAAAATCTTCTTTGCAGAAGTATTTGAAAACTTGATTTTTTTTGGATGCTAAAAATACTAAAAGCTAAGAAAAAAGTTCAAATAAGTAAGATTTTAAAAGAATGCACTTGTATTTTTCTGGCAGTTTTAGGTTAATGGTTGGACTCGACAATCTTAAAGGTCTCTTCCAACCTAGATGATTCTATGATTTTATGATTCTATTTTACAGTGCATACCTGACAACACACATGGCAGTCTTCACAGTTTGCATTCAAAAGGACATATAAGAATAAAAAATACTATTAGAAAACTCTATTTGCAGTAGTACTGCTGGTAGTCGTCTGGTTTACATTCATTGTGCCTGAAAAGGAGGGAAAAATACATTACATATAACTGAACAGAAAAGATTGGCCCAGTGTAACGATGTTTATTTGCAAACCTTAAACAATGTTGTTGCTAAAGTTCTTGAAGCAATAGTAGCCCGATGAATATGCATTCACAGATCACGTCAGTCCTCTGGCCACTATAGTCCCTGTATCTTCACATCCTCCCCAGCTTGAGGTAGTCTTTCAGACACGTCGCTACTCTAGCTTTTTGTTTGGGCACTTCCTTGCTCAGAAGATTAACACGTAGTCATAGAAACCACCATAAAAAAAGCATAAATTGGCTGTCATAACATTGGGAATCTCTAAATATATTTCCCCCTTTTTTTTTCATTCTTTGCACTGGAATAGCATTTACTGGATTCTTAACAAAAAGAAAAGATGAAGATTAAAGGCCGCCAGACCACTTTAGATATTTTTGAAGTTACATCAGTGCTATTAAATATTTATTTTGTGACATAGTACAGCTAAAATTTTGGCAATAGTTCTTGTTGTTATTTCAAATGGTGTAAAACACTTGAGAAATTTTGTTCTGAAACACTTGTCTATATGTTGTTGTATAAAGCCAATCCAAAGTTAGTTTCAGTCATTTCACTTCAAGGAAGAACAAAAAATGGGTTTTTTGTTTTTCTTCCCCTGTTTAAATACTGTGAATACAGTGCTTTAGTTGCAGATTATTTTCTTTCTTCAGCACATATGTGCAGTACTTCCAAAACTGGTTGAGCTAAAAGTGCCAAAAGCTTTTAAATTAGTGAATTTTAAATTACAGTGAAAAAAGTGGTGAGAGGTATTATCAGTTTGTACCATTTCCTTTTCATCTATCTAGTATAAACTGGAACAAGCAAGGAACCCATATTTAGATTCCTTTAAACAAACTGTTTATTTTACAGGATAGAGATGTCCTTTAGGATAGAATTAAAAATGATCATGTACTATGTTGCTTTCTAATTCATGAGCCAAATGCATATTCAGTCCCAATATCCTGACACAGGGAGATGATAGAATAGAATCTTATAATAGCCCAGGATACAAGGGGCCTCAAGAGATCTTCTGGTCCAATCTTTTGTGGGAAAAGAAGCCTAGATGAGACTAACACCTTGTCTAATTGCATCTTGAAAACCTCTAGTAATGAGGACTTCACCATGTCCCTGGGGAGATTGTTCCAGTGACTGTTCTCACTGTAAAAAAAGGCTTTCTTATATCAGAATGAAACCTAACCTGGTGCAATTTGTACCCATTGCCCCTTGTCCTCTCCATGTGACTCCTTGTGAAGAGAGACCCTCCATTCCCATTGTAGTTGCTCTTTAAGTACTGGAATACCATGATGAGGTTCCTCTGAGCTGTCTCTTCTCCAGTGAGAAGAGGCGTAACTGCTTCAGTCTTTTCTCATAGGGCAGGTTCTGCAATCTTTTGATCATCTTTGTGGCCCTCCTTTGGACCCTCTCCAGTCTGTCTACATCTTTTTTGAACTGCTGAGGACCAGAACTTGGCACGGTACTCCAGGCCCAGCCTGACAAGCGCTGAGTATAGTGAGATGATCATGTCTCTATCTCTGCTAGTAACATTCCTGTGGATGCAGCCCGGGATCTGGTTTGCCTTTGTTGCTGCAGCAGCTCACTGCTAATTCATGTACAGCTTGCTGTCCACCAGAACCCCCAGGTCCCTTTCAGCAAGGCTGCTCCCCAGTGACACAGGTCCCAGTCTGTCCTGGGTTCTTTGGTTAGGCCTGCCCAGGGCAGAACTTTGCACTTGTCTTTGTTAAACTTCATAGAGTTCTTGCTAGGCCACTCTTCCAGCCTGTCCAGGTCTCTCTGTAAGATGGCCTCTCCCTTCTACTGTGTTGACCTTACCACTCATTTTGGCATCATCAGCAAACTTGCCGAGAATGTTTTCAATTCCATCCTGCAGATCATTTATGAAGATGGTGAATAGCATGGGGCCCAGTATCGATCTATGGGGGACCCCACTTGTGACATGTTGCCAGCCTCCATAAAAAGCATTGATCATCACCCTCTCAGCATGGCCTGTTAGCCAATTTCCCACTGATCTTGCAGGCCACCCATCCAATATGTATTTTCCCAGTTTGTCCAGGAGAAAACTGTAGGAAAGAGTGTTGAACACTTTGCTGAAGGCCAGGTAAAAAATATCCACTGCTCTCCTCATGTCAAGAGAAAGTGTTATGTTTTTGCAGAAGGTGACCAGGTCAGTCTGGCATGATTTACTTTTGGTAAATTTCTGATAGCTTTTCCCAATCACCTGCTTCACTTGGCTTGCAATAGTTTCTAAGAGGACTTGTTCCATTACTTTCCCAAGGACAGAAGACTAACGGGTGTCTAGTTTCCTGGGTCCTGTTTTGGGCCCTTCTACTAGATGGGTGTAATATTTGTCCTCTTGCAGTCATCAGGTATGTCCCTTGATCTCTATAACTTTTCAGATATTATAGACAATGGCCTTGCAATAAAGTTAGCCACTTCTTTAAACACCCTGGGGTGGATTCCATCCAGGGCCATAGATTTATGTGGGTTGAGCACTTGTAAGAGGCTGCAGACCAGCCTTTCCTCCACTACTGGTGGGTCGACACATGAGTTGTAGCTACTTCATCTTGTGATTTGGGGCCCAGCTATCCAGTAAAGACATAGGCAAAGAAGGTATTTAGAACTTCTGCCTTGTTGGCCTTGTTAGTGACTAGTTTCCCTGTCCCATTTTGTATTGCTTCTGCTTACCACTCACCTATCTGAAGAACTGTTTTTTGTTGTTCTTGACATCTTTGGCCAATTTTGGTTCTAGTTGAGCCTTAGCTTTCCTGACTGCATCTCTGTATGTTTTAGCAAGGTTCTTGTAGTTTTTAACGGTTATTTGGCCACTTTTCCATAGCTGCTAAGTTTCTTTTTTTTGCTTTTAAGCACACCCAAAACCTCATTGTCAAGCCATCACTTGTTCTGCCTTCCTCCTTTCCCTTTGCAGGGGATGGACTGTTCTTGTGCTTTCAGGAGGCTATTCTAGAAATAACTCATAGCACTCACGAGCTTATTTGCCCTCCACAGTCACTACTGATGGACTCTTTTGCAGCCTGGATCAGAGCATATTGAAGTTGGCTCTTCTAAAAACCAGGGTCTTTGTCCTACTACTGGTCTTCAGTGTGCTCAGTAGGATCTTAAACCTCACATTGTCATGGTCACTGTATCCAAGGCTGCCATTGGTATTTATATTGTCAAGGCTTCTCTGTATGTGAGTAGTAAATATAGCAACGCACTCTTCCTGGTCAGCGTGTCCAGCATCTGTAGCAGGAAGCAATCCTCCATGCATTCCAGGAACCTGATAGACAACTTGTACACTGCTGTGTTGATTTTCCAACAAGTGTCCAGGTAATTGAACTCACCCATGACAACCTGGTTCTGTTGGCCCAAGACTTCTTTGAGCACCCAAAGTAAAATTTCATCAGCCTCGCTATCCTGATTGGGAGGCTGGTAATAAATACCTAACATAAGATCCCTCTCGGTGATCATCCCGCTAATCTTGATCCAAAGGCATTTGGTAGAACTTTCATGGTCTCCATAGCTCATCTCCATACACTCAAATTGCTCTTTTACTTAAATGCCACCTCCTCTTCTCCCCTTCCTATGTTTCCAAGAGAGTTTGTGGCCATTGTAGTTTTCCACTCATATGAGTTTTCAGACCAAATTTCTGTGGTATGACATCATAACTCTCAGATGGAGCTCTAGTTCCTCCTATTTGTTTCCTAGATTACATACATTGGTATACATGCACTTGAGGTGTCTGGACTTAGGGTTCTTGCCTTTGGAAAGGGTTGGGGAGCATTCCTTATTGGCTCTGTTTAAAACATGATTCACTAAGTCAACAAACATGCAAGTGAAGATTCTCCTGCCTCTTCTAGATAGGTGGATCCCAACTTTGGGATGCTGTGCAAACTGCCACACCTGTCCTCTCAGACACCTCTCCCTGTTTGCATGTCCTGTTTGCAGAGCTCCTGATGTCAAGTTCTTAGCAGTCCAAGATGTCAAATTTCTTTGCCTTTCTTTTTCATGTGTTGTTATGGTGTTTCCTTAAGCTTTGTTTATGAGAAATAATGTTACTAGCATTGAAAACACATGATTATGTCCTTTCATGGTAAGAGAATATCAGTACTTTTTCAAGCCAGAAAATACCGTTATGTTGTGAAGTAATGCATTTGAATCAGTAGTGTAAAACCCAGAGCCTCTGTCTTTAACATATACTGATAAACATAGACATCCATAGACCAGGGTCTGGTGTGATACAATATCATGACCTGATGGCTTTCTTATGTATTTGACATTGTTAAAATGGGAGTGATGGATTACGTCTTTTAAATAGTACTAGCTATATATTGTCTTCCTTTGAAATGGTCCCAAGATCCATATGAACTTTATTGTTCTGTCTTGAGAAATATATGCAAGCCCGTTGATTTGAAAAAGTGCACTGAGGGAAAAAGTGAGTCCTTTTTTCTCAGATTTAATTCATTCTCATGTATGACTAAGATCATGTCTTAAGAAAGAAAATAAAGTATCTGACCATATTGCAGAGGTAGCATCCTACGTATTCCACTAAATAGAAAGAAATCAAGATAACTGATCAAAAACCGAGTTTTCTGTTCATCCCAAAAATAGTTCTAATATTTTTGTTTGTTTGTTTATTCAATCGGTAGGCCTTCAGCTATCCATGTCATTTAAAGATTGTGGGGTTATTGCCTTACCGTTTTTTTGCTGAAAAAGTTCAATTTTATATTATTCTTAGGGCATTACAAAGGCTTTCTATACTGTCATGTTCTTCCCTCAAACTTTCATTAATTCTCAGTTTTGAACTCGGATCAATGTGCAGTGTAAATTTACAATATATACCTACCAACTCACTGTATAGACACTTACTGTGTGTTATCACAAGGTGACTCATTCCACTATCCAAGTGTCACAAGTGTGATCACACACATCTTTAATGTGCTCCAACCATCTAGTCTGTGCACTGTTGCTTTTGTTTGTGTCATATTAGTTGTTCTTAGTACAGCAAAATGAAATTAATTCGTCTGCTGCGTGGAGATCTATAGAGTTTTAAAAATTTGGAACGTGTCAGATCTGTATAGACAGAGAAACTAAATTAGTGTACCTTGACCCAGTTGCTGAGGGCCCTTGACTCTCAGTTTGCAGTACTTCTAAAGTGAAGATTTTATGAGATACACATACTGTCAAGAACAGGAATAAAACATACAGCATGGTTCACTGAACAGGAAATCTGTTGCAAAATGCCATGTTTCAATGAAACTAATCCTTATAAGTAGCCATACACTTGATACGTTTTATATATTCCCTTATCAGTGTAAGTATTGGGAGAATTAATCTAAATTCAAAAGCACAATGGCTAAAGCCTGGAAGATCATTTTAGTTCAATTAAGCTTTTTTATTAAGAAAATGAAACTAACTTTGCAGTTAAAGCAGTATCTTATAAAGTTTTTGATCTTAGACATGCAATGAAAAGATAGAAACGAGCATATTTGATTGTTCACCTTAATGATATCATAAGATTACTGGTGTGTAACACTAAGAAAAATTGTTTCAAAACAGTTTTATTTATATTTATTTGAAATACATGTAGGTTTTAAAGAGCACTGTAATTGGCCACAGAAAAATATTTGCAAAGAAGTGAGAAACTGGCAAGATACCTGCTTGGTACTTTAAACAGTAGGGAAGTATTAACTTTAACTCTAGCAAGGCTGAGTATTACTGAGATACTTCAAAGAAACTCTGTGCTTCTTTGTGAACCTCATATATCGACTTGAACAGCTGCTGCTTTCTGGCTCAGAGACACAAGCATAGGAAGCAGTGAAGTCTCTTTACTGTTCTTACCTGCACACAGAGACAGAACCATTTTTTTTAAAGGTAATTACTATGTCTCAGATATTTAATATACTGTTCATGAATTGGGCAATACTAATCCGTATTTCTTCTTGTTGTTCAATTATTGCTTCATAGTGTCTGCTTACCTTTTTATGTATGTTTCACCCATATCTGTTTCATAAAATATGACAGATTTTTTGCAAGCACACTGCAGCTCAAGTAAGAGGAATGATAGTATCATCACTATAAGAAAAACTGAATAATAGATAGTAGTCTAGGTGTATGAAAAACAGTAGTTCAGGAATTTAACAGTAATTTGTTTTTTAGCCAGTTTGTTGCAATATGTTTCTCCTTTGAATAAAGGCATGGTAAAATTTAAAAATTTTTAGCAGACAGTACCTGTTTAAAAGCAAGATTTGCAGACTAAAACCTCTTAAGATGAAAATGTAATTCAGTCTGCCTCTGGAAAGGTGAACTACTGGCAATTCAGGACCTGAAGGTAGAATTTACCATCTGGTTAACTAAAACATGCTGATGAATGTAGTTTTTTGATCCTTTAACACTAATATGATGAACCTCTTGTGTACCAATATGATTACATTTCTAATAATACATGATTTCTCACTGAGCATCCACTTCCAGAAACTTGTTACTTAAGAAAAAGCAGTAAGAATTTTTAGAGAAGGATGGTCACTGCCCACTACGGTTTCCTGCCACACCTTCTCAGTTTAGGTTCCTGATCTGGGATTCCAGCAAATGGTTTGGTACAGTAATTTCTTTCTTCTGTGAATGACACTTAGTTTGCAAAACGTATCAGGTTCATGAAGTGTTTCCTGAATGTCACTGTGCTTCTAATCTTTTTTTTTTTTTTTTTTTTTTTTTTTCTTTTTTCCCTTAACCTTTGTTGCACCTACTTAGGATGTGGTGATTTGGGGAAAACATGCCTTTTTGCATGGTGTGCTAAAGCTCAGTTGGTTCACTAACATTAATGTAATACACTGAATATATGTTTGCCAACAGAAAAGCTGACTAGCAAAGGCTATAAGTAGCACTACTTTAATCCAGGACACCTGAGGCACAACAGGGTTGGCTCACGCTGTGTCCTGTGTAAGTTCATATCAGTTCACCTTGTGTCAGACTAGTTTGAGCAAGCTGGTACTTCTGAGCGGCAAAGCTCAGAAATGTTAGGTGGAGTCCCCAAAAAGTACAATTCTGTCAGCTGACAGTTTTGCCCCTACAGATTAGTAATGATCAGAGCAATTAGACCTACAAGGTTGATGCAGCTACACTGCACCAGGTCTGTAGCTGACTTGGCTGGCATTTGCTCAGGAAGCCCCACAATGGCACTGTGTGAAAGCCATAGGCAGTGTCCTAGCCCCTTTCAGCAGAACCTGTTTGGTATTGACAGTGTTTCAGTAGGAGGAATAAATGGATGCGTCATTTATCTGGGTAAATGCTGTCAACCTGAGGTACAGAACTTGCTGTGTCTGTGGTTTTGTGCTTTGTCAATACTATTGCTTACAGTTTATTGTTTTATTTTGATTATTGATACATTTTTCATTATCTCAGAGGGAGAAGTAGCTTTCAATGTTGCTTGAGTGAGAGAGAAATGTAAATATAAAACACATGGGTAGTGAAATACAGACACATGATGAAATGAAACATTGGAATACGAGGGAGAGGTTTCGGCCAATTATACTGAAAGATTTGGATACAGCTACTAAACACCAAACTTTTTGACATTTCCAATAGATGTAGTTATACTGTTCTCTGAACCATTTATGCAAAGGCTAAGTAACTTCCATATGTTATTAATTTTATATTATTAATCATATTTCCATTACTTCTTATTTGAATCTGTACATGTTTTTGAGGGGCATTTGGCTTTTAGAATTCAACTTACTGGATAATTTAAACTCTCAGGGTAGTAGGAATAATGCCCAAAACTTTTTTATTTAAATACAAAAATCTACATAATATATATATTTCTTTAATCAATTATTTTAAGCAACTTTAAGAATTTTAAGATGCAGCAGCTAAAGTTGTCTTTGAAACAATTTTAATTTTAAAGTATACTTGAACAATATAGTTATGTAAACTGAAGAATATGAAGATATGTCTGAAAACTACTGTTGAAATGCTGAAATGTTTTTAAGTATTTTCATCTGCATAATGATTTTTATAACTAAATTTCACAGATATTATTTTCATACGTAATGAAAAAAATTAGTCAGCAAATTTGCTTATTCTCCTCACAGACCTTTTTTTTTTTCAGTTACTATAAGTTTATTAAGGCAGCTGTCAGAATTTTGTAAAATGTAGGACAGTAATATGGATTTTTTGGTGTATAAAGGAATGACTTGTTTTAAACATAGAAATGCTTATTCAGTAATTAGCCCGTATTCTGATAAGCAGATTTTTTTTTAGAGGACTTCAAATGTGATGTGTGTGCCATCAAGTTTTTCATTTATGAATCCATTAATTTTGAATAAATGGAATCACATGTGCTCATCCCATTATAGGCTGCTATGCTTTGCCAAGTATAGAATCTCTATTTGTGTAGAGAACACCAAAGAATATCTTTAGCTAGAATAAATCAGCATAACTGCATTACAACAGAAGTGCTATATGGCTGACATCTGCATTAGAACAGCCCCTTTCCAGAGCGTACCCGCTCAAAGCCGCCTGAATTAGGCAGTTCCTTTCTCACTGTCATGGCTTAGCCTTTTGACCCTCCTTTCCAGGCTGCTCGATACAGCTGTGCGCTTTCCTTGTTGTACTTCTTGCATCTTCCCTCAGTTCCATTCTGCTGTTACAAATATACATTCCAAAAAAAGGGCAAGATTATGTTGCAAGTTTTTGTACGTGTTCAGTGTCTCTGTGTGTGTGTTGCAAGCAAATATTATTGATACGTGTGTCAAAAAGGTGGTTAAAAATCTTAGGTGTAACTTTCTTAATCTGTGATTGTCACAGAGATTCATCTAAAGGAAGCACAAAATCTAGTGCTCCTAATGCATTTGAGGTGTTTAAACTGAGCACAAAGCATTGAAATCTTTCTCATTTGAATTGTACAATCTTAAGTTTTAATGTCACTGTCTTGTGAAAATGCATTTTCTTGTAGTACTGAACCTTTGGGATCAAGAATTAATAAGATATTTTTGTTGCTTATCACAGATACAGTAGTATTTTCTGTCTATATGAGGATCAGGGATCCACTGCGGTAAGTCTGCTAGGGAATGAAAAGGCATCTCTACTCTGAAATCCTAAAGGCTTCATTGTTAACCTTACTATCTGATATTAAATACGCCTTTATAGTAGTCATTTGTATCATCCTCAGCCACAGTGGTGTTCTCTTTTCAATGCCTCTTTTGCTTTATACATTGTTTTGAGCTGTAGGAAGAAGTTATGCTATTTCTGTTAAACACAGTGTCACACAACGTCAGGAAACTTCTCTGTCACTCTGTCAGGGAAAGCTTGTCTTGAAAGGGCAACATTTGCACTTTGTAAGACTAACAAGAGAAAAATCTTTGCTATAGTTCTTATGTTCTTCCTATCTTAGTTTCTAGACAACTGATAAATAAACTAGTTTCTCATAACCATGTTTCAAAAAAGGCTATCAAAACATAGGAAACATCATTGAGATGAGCTAGATATTAGGGCAAAGAGAGTGGTGTTTTTCCAGCTTGACCTAAACCTCTTTTTCCTTCACTTGATTTTCTTCGAAGGCTGAGTCATTTCCTTCTTTCCAAGGACTGATTTATTGGCTATTCCTTCACTTAGGATCACACATATTGCGACCATTCAAAGTATCAGAGTTCCTCTTGCTGAACTTCCAGTGCTTCTTTTTGAGTTGTTTTGACTCTTCAAACAGCCTATTCTTTTAAGTCATCTTGTTCATTACACCGTGTTACAAATCAAGGTATGGATGATCCTGCCCCAGTTCCTGATACTGCAATTTTTTTAAATTAGCCTTCTCAGAATAACTTCACTGCATAAAAACATTCTACTTCTTATTTTATTCTGGATTGACTCAGTACCATTGTGAAAGGTTATTATTTCCCTTGCCAGCCCAGAATAATTCTGTACTGTCCCAAGATGACCTCATCAGAGCTGTTCCATGTGTGACTTAGTTGGATATGATTTGCACTGTTTTTTCAAACTGTCTTCTTTTCTTCCATTTTAAAATGTCCAGGTCAGAGCCATTGCACTATTAAAAGGATCAAGAGCATGTTGGGTTTTTTCCTTTTTCCTTTTAGCTTTGTATCTTTGCGTAAAAAACCCCAGGACATTTAAAAAAAAAAAAATGGAGAATGCCAGGTGAAAGTACTCTGCATTATAATGACCAGGTAGCTTAGGAGACTTTCAGAAGGTGGCATAATGTTCCTGTTTCAGCAGAAGCAGTGTTCATGTGCTGTGTCCCTGAGTGATGGCAGCTAACCATTCCAGTGCACAGACGAAAATGCTACAATTCTGAGCTATGAAAGACCTGTGAGTTATTGGTAGCCAGTATTTACTAAACCAAATGTTCAAATACCCATTTATGCTATGATATCTTTATGTATATTCTGCATAATAATCTACACCTCAGTATGTTTTGTTGAATCTTGAAAGCAAAGAACAAAAAGTAAATAGTGTTTATTTTTTCATGTCTATAAAAAAGAATGATTAGGCAGTGAAAAGAAATTTATTGTTGTGAAAAAACACACAGAGAAACATGCTTGAGGTGCTCTTCATTTGACAAATCCACAAGCAACAGCACTTTCTGACAGTGCAGTCTGACACCACTTTAACCATTTCAGCTATAGGTATTATGTTAACTCTTCACGAACCTGCATTAAAAGATCATGAAAACTGTGGCACCTCATGAAAGGCCTTGAACGGCACAGTGAAGTGTCAGAAGGGGAAACGTTCTTTGTGCTAGTAAGGAGTATTACATCAAATAGCTCCCTAGAGTGCCGACAAACTTGAGAAAATACTTTCACCAAACCAAAATATTAATCACAAAAGGCACGAATTCTACAAACTATTATCCCCACCTATAAATAAGATGAAAAAACCCATTGATTCACTTATTTTAATGAATGTCATTTGTACAGCTTACAAAGCTGAGAAGGTATTGAAAAGGCATTATACAAATGTTTGAGCATCTAGTTGTTTCCATTACCATGTTCACATGCCCAAATATTGGCATTTGTGTAGCTATATTTTTTTGTGCAGAAGGAAAGCTTACATATAAAAAGCCTAGATCTCCTTACTGTTAATAAATGAAATTGTCAATGAAATACAAAGAAAAACACTACGTTCTCATTTATTAACTAGATTAAAAATGAAGTATAAGTAAGCACAGGATGGTTTGAGGCCTGAAAACAGACTACACTGTTATATCTGTTTAAAAAAGCAAGGTTTTCACAGTGGGAGTTTAAAAGTCTGGTCAAGGCCTTAAGAGAACATCATGATTCCATGCTTACTGCTAGAAGAAAATAATACTTATTCTCGTGCATTCTTCCTGTTTTTCTATTTTCCCTCATTCACGCTCAGTCCCACTTGCACATATGTCACCACTCCCTTACATGTGGAGATCACTCTCTACTGTTATCTCTCTTTACCTCAGTTTATAATTCTCTCCAGGCAGAAAAATCATTCCTTTTCTTTGTTTATTTCTACAGCCTTGGCACAGCATTACTTTCTCACTTTTATTCTGGGTGGTTTCTTTTTCTCCCACAGTCTATGGATCCTTTCCCAAGGCCCAATTGACTGTTACAGCAATTCCTGTTTTGTCTTAAAACCTTGGAACCTTGAAAGGATAATGAGGAATCCTTTTCCAGATGTTGTTACAGGGCAGGAAGTTTTCTTTAGATATATTGTAAATGGAAGTTCTCTTAAAACAACCTGGGATGAGGGTGGGGATAATGGCTATTAACTGCAGTAAAAATTTGCATGAAACAGGTATTCTGGTTAAATGTTTTCAACAACCATGTCAAAGTTATGAGAGATTTCAAGTACCATTTTGTTAATTATAAAGCAACAATTTCTTTGGGTTTTTTCCCTCAGGATAATAATAATGGTGAGTTACTAATAGATCTTCATCCAGTGCTTATTTAGATTTTCAGTATGATTTGTCCAGGTATCCCAAGTAGTCTCACACTTGCACAGGAATACTGCATTCACTATATATGTTAGAGAACTCAGAAATCCTAATCAACATCCTTGAATAAGACCAACTTTTAAAAGCTGAGTGGAACTTACAATGAAGCAAAAGATTAGAAATGAATGAATGGATCTTGCTGTTGACAGAAAAGTTATGTGGGTTAAAATAACTGTTTTCAACGTATATGAAGATGAGCTTTCTCCCAGAGAATACTATGGATATAATTAAAAGATCAGTCTTTTCAGATGTGAAGTAACTGATGTAATTTAACAGTCCATAAACTAGTTAAAGGCTGAAAAAAAAAACATGCTGAGAAGTTTTCTTGATGATGTTGTCACCTTGTTTTCTTGATGATGTTGTCGCCTTCTTTTTTTTCCCTTTTTTTTTTTTTTTTAATTATCAAAGTATTCTCATTCAGTGTAGGAGCTACTATTAATTTTCCAGACGTACAGAAAAAAGGGATAGCTATAGGTTAGTTTGTTGTTTTGAAGGGAGAATGGTTTGGTTAGCTTTTATTAGCAGCATCCCTTGACATTCCCTTTGATAAAACACTTACTTTAACATGTATTTCTCACAGACAAATTCAGACTGCTAAACTCCGTCAACAAGCTTTCTGTCTCACAGTTTATGAGACCACTTAATCAAAAATACCTTAAGATTTTTTCATAATATTTACTATCACTGTATTTTCTTGAAAACTAGTCTCAGAGAACTACTGTTGTACATCTAAAAGTAATATAATTCACTGTATATGCATGTATTCAAGGCTGAGAATATGCCAGACAACTATGCAGTAGTGAGGGGGTGTCCAGTGTATTAGAGGACTTTACAATATATTCACATTATGACGTTCTTTTTTATGGGTATATTGGAATCTGGCTTAAAATGGAGAGACCCGGTGTTTATCGCCAGATGTAAACACTTTTGATCATTTTCATATTTCAAGAACTTTGTGAAAAATTCCTCTATAAAAAAAAAAAACCTATAAAAAGTTATGGTTTTCCTCAGTATTTTTTAAATACTTACTATTCTAACACTTTTTGCACAAAGAGATGATTTTCTGTAAAGTAACTGGCCTGACACACAAGTTTGAAATTCATGGGCCAGCTCTCATGTGCTGTACAGTTACTTTCTCTTTAGTTTTTTCTCTTTCCCTGGCTAAGAATCATTTCATACTCTGCCATAAGCCTGCTTAATATGAATCAGTACATATCCAACAAAAGGAATTCTACAAGCAGCAGCAAAGTGTGCTTGAGATTCTCTGTTTTCTTCTGCCTGTCCTTAGCAAATGAGGACTTCACCTGGGAAAGTTTTTAAAAATGTTTAATGAATTAAGACTTATGTTTTTTCCCTTTGGTGAATGCTAAATATTAGTAAGCAGATATGTAATTGTTGTTTATGCAAGTGTTGTAACATATAGTATACGTAAACATGAGTACAATGTACAGGGTCTAGAGGCTTAAATTAGACATAATGGTCTCTGTGGAGAACTGGCATTTCACAGGTTTGTTTCAAAGTTTTTTTCATAAGAATTCTGATTTGATTCAAACACTGCTGGGAAATCTAGCAGGGTGGGTAACAGTTTAGATATTACTACAAAATATATGCTAAGAGTTCATGCATCAAAGTTATGAAGCTAAAGAAAAAGATTATGTTTTACTAAAATATCCATGTATTTCCTTACAGGAGCTGTAACTAATGGAATTATTTAAATTAGGCTTGTACAAAACTATAATCATGGAGATTTTAAGAGTACAAGGTCATGGAAGAAAAAAGTCAAATCTGAGGAAAAGATGGTACATTCAGTTTTGCTGCAACAGCAGTGTCTTCAAAGTAGCAGGTTCTGTCACAGAAATAAATCTTATGATTTCTCCATGGCTAAGGCCTTCACATTAGACAGTCGTCAGGTATCCCTGCAGTGAGTTTGGCGTCTTTCCATTAATTCCAGTGACAATACAGTGGCAAACAACAGAAGAAATTGACTGCAGGAAGGTCTCATTATGCTCAGGTGTGTTGCATCTCTTATTTTAGATGCGATTTTGGTTCAGTCTCTCTATAGAGCACAGCTTTGGGATATACTCAAAATATCACCACTGCCCAAAAATGGAAAAAAAAATATTTAATTTATTACACCTGAAATGTCATATTTAATAAATATATTAAACTCCCAGTGGTTAAGCTGTCGGTTGAGAAGCCATCAGTGCACATTATAAATGCATCAGAGCTGG
This sequence comes from Burhinus oedicnemus, assembly GCA_008921705.1. Classification (NCBI taxonomy): domain Eukaryota; kingdom Metazoa; phylum Chordata; class Aves; order Charadriiformes; family Burhinidae; genus Burhinus; species Burhinus oedicnemus. Next base: position 2,241,191 of record VFFE01007696.1, read on the forward strand.
AGAAAAAATGGTTAGAAATGAGATATCTATAGCTCTAAAAATATTTCAGAGTAGTTTAATACATTCCATTTATTCAATAAGATATGAAGGAGTCCCACGGAGGGAAAGGGAGAATTCATTGCACTGGAAGGAAGAAAAACTAAAAAACTAAACCAAACCAACCAAACAAAAGAGACCAGTATGCTTCATTCCACAACAGAATATTTATTTCCATTCCTGCTATGAGGAGCTAGTAAAAAAAAATAAAAAAAATACACATACATTACTTAAAATTCTTTTTGCTGTATGTTTGGGGTTTAGCCTGGCATTTCTGTTATAACCTTACTGACTAGAAAATGCTTACTAATATACCCAAAAGTATACTGAAATATTTTTGTGAACCAACGTGAATTCATAAGTTGACCCACCTCTGTAGCATGAGCAGCCTGAATTACAGAGTCACAGAATGGCTGAGGTTGGCAGGGACCTCCTGAGATCTTCTGGTCCAACACTTATGCTCAATCAGGGTCAGCTTGAGCAAGTTGCTGATCCTTCCCAGATGCCCTTCTTTTTCTTGAAAATATTAAAATTAATGCATGGGTATGAAATGGCTACTCCTTTTGGCTAGATAATTTTGTAAGACATTCTACCTCTAGTCATCATTTATGCAAGTTAGCTTGCAGTTAAATTAATGAATTTATAGGTGGATTTTTCAGGCTGTTCTACAGAGATTTATGTGGACTATGCTGCATTGTGAAGTTTAAGGAGTAAACCTACTACAGAGTAATAATTGAGGGACAAACAGAAACCAGAAAAATGGGAAAGTAAAAGAAACGTGTAACTGTACCTGGAGATGGTAATAATATTCCAACTCTAATGAGGAAAAAGCAGAACAAGGCCTTATAAAGAACTGACACCATCATTACTGGCCTTACTTTCCCATCTTGCTTAACTTTAATCTGACCCACTGCTCCAGCTCCTCACAGTATTTCCAGATGGAAACAATACTTCACAATGATGCAATCAAGCGACAGATCTCTAACAGAGGTGTCTATAGCAATCTAAATTCAAGTAACTTGTGTTCAAATTGATCTATGAAATCTCAATTTAATCAGCTGTGAATATTGTTTTCAGCTGAACTAAGTTATTTGCATTATTTGGTTGTGTTTTGTATGTCTGGAGAAGGCCTGCAAATATTTTCCTGAATTAATAAAAATTGGGAAGCTTTGTGGGAAAGCTGAGTTTAGCATGAGACGTTCTTAAAGGACTTCTGGCACTTTGAATAAATTCTAGCTCCTAATGGCATCTTCATGAATATAAATGTAGAAGCACTGCAGGGAACTATCACAGCTTCAAATCAAGTTGATTTTTTGATGCGTTTCACCACAGTAGTAACAAAATACAGGCTTTTTGAAAATCATTTCTGGGTCACTTCGATTTGATTTTAAGTTAAGAAAATTAATTCTGGGTACCTTTTAAAATGGTTATTAGTTCCTTTTTTGTTATTGTGGAACATGATGAAATGTAGTCTAATTTGCAAATATGGTAACCCTCCTGTTTTTGTAAATAGACAGAACTGATGATACTTAAGACTTCATAAGTGTCTTACTGAGGACACATACATATTTAAAATGGTAACACTGTAAGAACTACGTAGTACTCAAGTTTTTTCAACACCTTTATTTCTCAATTTTGCACCTAAAAATTTTATATTAAACTGAAAACAATGATCTGGAAGGTCAACCTGGGAGGTGAAATGTATCTTTCTAGACTAGACTATGACTGCAAAGTTCTTTAGCATAGAGTTCAGCCAATGCCAGTTATGCCTTGTCATATGTTAAGTCCACAAGATACGTCATTTACCTCCTGCCAGTACTATTAAATATCTGGAACGTCTTATCCCACCCAGATATTGAAACCTCCAGGGCTCTCACAGACAAAGGAAACCAGCTTGGTCATGCTTACCTTCATATCTACTGTAGCTGGGTTAGTGTTGCAACTAACTGCCTTTCAACTAGTTTTTCATGGAGTTGTTTTGCAAATATCTTGTCCAATCACAATAAGCAGAAGCCATTGCTAGAGAAACATGTTTGTTCTTTACATATCCACCACGGTATGATACAAAAGGGCATAACTACCACTACTTATGTAAGTTGCCAATATTTAATCCACAGAAATCTATAAGTAGTTACGAGGCCTTGATTCTGCCGGCGTGAACGAAATTAGTTGCAAGCTAGCCTATCAAACTGAGACCATGTCAGAAGTTGTGTCACCAAGTTTAACAACCCTGGGGAGCAGTTTTGGTACAGAAAGAACTGAATATTCACAAACATTTCATGTCCAAAAAGGAGTGACCTACTAAGTCACCTTAAACATGAGTTAATTTGTTTGAGAAAAACTTTTATCAAACTCATTGTAAAGCATACATTGTAACTTTTTCATGAACTATTTCTGATTTAAGTTATTGCCAATAACATGGAAAAGCAGGAGATCTGAGCCCTGTCACTGTCAGAACTGTGACTCAGCAGTTAATCAGTCTATGTTTATTGCACAGATTATTTTTTTTTAAAACGTCACAGACAAACTTTCATCTCTAGGAAATTTAACAATCCAAAAATGTAAAATCAAGATCACTACCCAGTTTATATCACTAAATTTAGGTCACAGATTAGTAATATATATCTGCCAATGCTTCAGATAGATTCCTGTCTTTATTAGTTTTTTGGTAACCCCAGTAAATATTATGTTGATCGAAATCATCTATAGGGATTTATGTTTTATTGTATTTAAAACTGGATTGTCTTGTAAAACTGAAACATATAGAGGTATTTTACAGCTGCTGAAAATGCCAGTTATTACAAATTAAGTTTTCCTTTGAAGTACAACGAGTAAAAAACAGTGTCTTAATGGTATTTAGTGTCCTAGCTCCTCTCAAACTGAGCAGTAGTTGTGGAAGGTAAGTGTTTTGAATACCTGGGCACAAGGGACTTACTTCACATGTTCATTGTAACAGCTAGTGAACAGTACCACTCTAGCCAGCTACTGTATTTTCCCTAATTAATTTTGTGTAACTTAGGAGATCACTAAAAGGCTAATAATCATGTTGGAGGGAAAAGCATGTATAAGAACAATTTTTTTTTCAGTAAAGAATGAATTTAACAACGTGTGTGACTAAATACCTAGGCAGGGAGCACAAGTCTTGAGTAGTTATACTAATTTCAGTGAAACACTAAGTATATTTAACCATGTGTATACCCTAGAAATTAATGACCAAGTTCTCACTGACTTAATTGGAATCTGAGTGAACCTGCAAAGTGTGTTGCTACACTGGATTTTCATAGCTATGCAGTGAACAACACCTATACAGTAAATATATTCCAGCATCATGAGTATTTTCTATCTTGTGCTAGAAGAAAGATAGGTTTTCCTCATAGAAAAATACATTCTTTTTCCTTTGTTTTAATTTGGTTTGAAAATTCTGCACTTCTATCAGCTCCCGTTCCTTCTATTAGTGTGCTTTTAGGTACACAGGAAAAATTATGTAGGAGATGAACTCTATGGGAGAAAAACAGTTATTAATTTGACATTAGCTTCATTTGCAAAACATTCAGAAATTTCCTGATTGATTTTTCTAGCAAGTGATGTGCTGGAATTCGGAACTTATGGAAGGGTATTTAACAGCTGTTACATGAAAAGTAGGTATGTTTCTGCCTTTGAGGAAGATACAGAAAAAAAGCCCTTCTGTAGACATTACTGACATAGAATCTAACATAGTATGACATGTAGATTGTAGGGTGCAGCTCTACTGGTAACTGAGAAAAATCTGTAATTTTTATGTATTTATTTTATTGCACCTTTCAGCTGTTTTAATCATCGGCTACGGTACTGCTTCATTTGGGTAGTTATCTTCCAAACTCTGTACTTCAGTTTCACGGATGTCAGACTGAGTTTAAGCTGTGTTTGACTGACATCAGAAAGTGTTCATCCGTTACTAAAGTCTGTCTGTATGTAGCAGCTAGAGAAAAGGCAACTTATCTTACTGCACAGAATGTGGCATGTAAGAAACAGACCTGGAAAGCATGTGACTTCAGCAGCTGTATTAGTTTCAGAGGCCTGACCTGGACAAAAGCTTCAGCAAGACCTTTAGAATGAAAACATAAACATACCTTTAAAAAATTCGAGCAGAGATCAACCTTTGCCATTTAGAAGAACCAAATGGCTGCCTATTCCAGAGCAGAGCATTCAGTAAGACTCAAAAAAATTGAAATTAATTGCCTGTTGTCCTGAATAACGGCAGCATTAGTTGTCATATGGTCTTTAAGACCACATGAAATGTAGAAATGTACCCATAAAACCTAAAGTATCACATTTCTTCACATCACAAGCAGATAAATTAAATGCTTAAAAGAACACTGATAATCTTACAGCCATTCACCTTTCTTTCATTAATTGAGACTGTAGGGAAGGAATTAATGAAGGAACTGAGCCTAGACATAATTGCCACTGATCCTACTTGCTACTGCAAAGTCCTGATGAAGACAAAGAATCAATAAGACCTAATTTAGGACTTTCAGTCTCCAACTGACTTGCAAAAAAAAGCTATTAACTTCCATTATCCTCTAATAATAACAATTATCTCCTTTGCTCTTAACCTATTATCATTAAACAGAGATCTTCCAGACTGTCCGTGTGCAGCTAACGTCTGTGCTTTACAGTTACCTTTCAGAATTCTTCTTATGGCATTTTTGACTCAGAAGGCAATTATGTGGTGAACCCAGACATACATGAATTTATGTCCTGGCCCCTCAAATTATTTCTGGCATTGCAAAGTTGTCAGTATCAAATAGATCACTGACTGTTTATAACTGATGGCAGAGGATAAAATTTGAAATATGGTGCCACCATGAGAGGTGTCACCTTGTTCAGAAGTAAATCATTCTTGAATAAAAACTAGGCTATCAAGAAAATTGTCAGTACTTTCATAAACTAAAAATGCTTTTAGCAACTTTGGCAGCTCTTCACATCTCAAAGGCTGTCAAACATGCTGAGTATTTTGCAATCAATTTATTTTTCTATGTTCAGGAAGATCAATCACAGATTCTTTGAGGAAGAGTAAGTAGCAGATTTTAACATCTCTTTCCAGATCTGGTATTTCCCATCTCTTTTAAACTTATGGATAAGTTATGTAGTACTTGTTTTCTCTCACAGTTTATCACATGTACAATACTAGAGCTGCTCCCAGTTCCTCTGACAGACAGGTTCTCTTTTAGTACTGAACAAGATAGACTTATGAGACTCAGTGGGTGGAATTACTCACCTGTTATGTTTTCTAAGCTGAGGAAATGGGAAGAGTCCTTGCTAAATTTATGAACAAACCATTATCACTCAAATGGAAATCTACAGTCTGTATTATGGTAGTTCTAACTGCTTAGGAGTATTTCATATTTAAAAAATGAGTTAGAGTGAAATAGAATGTGCGTAAGCTTTATGGTCCTAAAGGAACACTTAGATGCCATGACCCCAGTCTTCATCCTCAAAACCACAAATCACCAGTTCAGTTTTGGCCAGCAGAATCCCCAAAATTGCTTGACTTGACAACACCAAAGAATTAGCTGCCTCTCTCTTGTGCAAGGTTCTTTGAGGGTCATAAAGTAGGCATTTCCCATGCGCCTCTCAAGCTCACAGGGTACTAAGCTCTCTCTCTGAATGCCTGCTGCTTTGAGCTTTGGGAAACCACAATAAGAATAAGGACTGGACCCAACTTTCTGCCAAATAGGATTATTTGGCATGTAGCAGAGAGATTAAAAATACTGCCTTGCCCACAGATGCTTTTGCCTCTCAGGAATGTCTCTTATTAATGACTACAAGAAGCCTTTCTGTGATGAGTTTAAACTGATTTTGCATGATATAATTAAATATTTATGAATACACTAATGGTAAGGGCACTCACCTGTCTGGGTTTGCTGTCATTTCTAGTTTTAAAAATATTTAGGCAATCCAAACCCAGCTACCTAACCAAAATGGGACTTCATTTTCTACAGCACTCCTTTACAGATCTAGAAGAAAAGCAGAGATGTGTCCAAAAAGCCACTTAAAGACTAGATTAAACTTCTATCTCCTTATTCCTTCCATCATTAACAGTAAGTGTAAGCTCTCGTCCCTTGAAATCTGGGTTTGCATTTCTATCTGATAGAGAAATATAGAAAAAAAATTTTCCTCTATTTTTCCTCCTAGTATGCAGTGAAGCAGATACACAGGTGGATAAGAACAGTTTGATAAGATTCATGCAAACTCATAAATAAGCAGGATGGTATTTTTAAAGGTACTCTGCGATGATGTTTCTCTTCTTACACTTGAAGTCAAGTGGACAGCAGTGACACATGACTGCAGCTAGAAAATTGTTTCTTTACTGAATTTAAGCACACTGCATATCTACTGGCTGGTTTACTTATTTCTTTCATTAAGTGGGAAATAAATGCTATTCTTAAGCTCTCTGCTGATGGTATAGAAGCTTAGGTGCCAGATGCAGTTGAAGATTTCACTCAGCAGCAAAAGTTAAGCATGCAGTCCCTGTATTATTTTTTTAATATAACTTAATAAAAATATTTTTTATATCTCCTTAATGTATTTAACCTCTCAGTTTTGTCCCAAGAAAAACTGATGGTGAAATTCAGGAGTTCTGGACAATATTGTAACTAAGTTGGGATTAAAAGGTACATTTATGTGTCATAAGTCAGTCTGTCTTTCTAAGTATTGACTATTTCAGCTCTTGTTTGTTGTACCCTGCACAGAACAGAACAAATTTAAGTAAACAAATTTGAAAACTACCATTAATATTGCTGTCATTAGATATTAATAATAAGTAGTTCAGAACTTATACATATGTACACATTATTATGAAACTCTTGTTATCTAGCATGAACTATTGATGATACTAGAATAAGGATACATGGCATAAAGAAAGACTGTATAATGGCATATACCCCTTCGAGTACAAATACAGAGGACTCAAGACTGTAGATACCAATGATCAATTATGGATGTAGAGTTGTGTAATGACTGAAGCTGTCCATAGCTGAACTGTCTTCAAGATATCAAGACAGCAATGAAAACTGCTAGTTGCATGACTGCAACAGCTTCAGAATCAAGTATACTGAATTGATCACTGGTATCCTCAGACACTACCTCAGTACTGTTATCATTAAAAGGCAATAAACATCTAAGGCTTGTGCTCGGCCTAGGTATACTGCCCTTGAGGCTGGGCTGTAATTTGGATGCAACATGTTACAGAAAAAATAGCAGAACAAAGTTGAAACTTTAACAGAGAAACAATGTAGGTACTTTTTCACTGCAAAGATGTTTATTATCGTATTATCTCACCTGATGTGGCATACTTTTCTTAGGCCTCCTAAGTTCTGTTCAGTTTGGACAGAACATCTTATTCTTATTTACTTCATCATCCTTGAACTTCACCTGACTTGCACTGCAAACATGCAGACACAAACATATTTCACACATATACAAATATTTAATCTGAGAACAGCCGCATGATCAAATCAACTGTCCATTAAAAAGGAACAAAAAGATCTGCAAGGAATTTGCAGGATAATAATTTCTGAAGGTGTGTCTTCACCAAAGGCTTCTAAACTACCTTCCCTTGGATTTGTCTCTGAGGTTAGCTGAGCTTGAGATAAAGAAGCCAAGCTTCAAAACATTCAAGTAGTAGCACAGAGTGTTTATGGAGCAGCATATTTATTATATTAGCTGCACAGCATAGATGAGTTCCTACAATATTAGTAATGAATGTTTATGAACTTCCTTTTTTACATATGGATTATCTTGAAAAAAGTTCTGAATTAAGAGATAGTCACTCCACAAAAAAAAAATGTTAATTTTTAAAACTACTTTGTTGTAACCAGCATGATATCAAAACATAATTTTGAATTTAAATATCAACCAGCTCCTTTTGAAAATGCTCTTGCAAAACATCCATAAAACAAATTTCTAAAGGCTTTATTTCAACAAATATTCATAATGTCAAGCTGAACTGAATGGTTACTTCTGTTTGACCCTAAATAATCTATGCAAACAGCCTAATCTAGCCTAAATAGCAGGTCACAAGTCAATAGCTAATAAATTTTAGTCTGTGCCACTCAAGACACTAAAAGAATTCGATTTTAAACATGATTTAATACAAACAAGACACATTTGTGTACATAGCAGGAATCAGAATAGAGACAGCACTAAAATTGTGCCTTGAACAATGAAAATAAAAAAAAAAACAAGCAGGAAAGCTTTTTGCCAACTATTTATCAGAGCAAGGTATTGCTCACTGAGTAAATTTACGAACACAGTCGAATTATGCCTTTCTAGGAATGAGATCACTGAAGAAGTTCTGTTTTACATAATTGTCTTAAATTACTCAATTTTGATGTCTGGGACAGCACTGATATGGTGAACAGGACATGGTAAAGGAAGACTAAATGTCTATGATATTTTCAAAACAATACAGAGATATAAGTATTTCATGGAAATTGGGAGATCAAAACTGTCCAGAATGTGTGCAAAAGAGGAGGAATCTCTTGCTGGAGGTTTTCTGGTGGTGAGTTTGTTTGCTTTGTCTGAGGTCTTGCTGGCTACTTATGCCAACTTTCTATTCTGCAACATCCCAATTTGCAAAATGAGAATGATTGCTTTTACATAGTTCTGTTAAATACCTTTAAGTGGTCCTTAGGGATGTGGAAGTGCTGGAAATTTGCTACCTTTTTCTCCTTAGGTCACAAGAGAATAGATTGCCTTCTATTTATATCACAGAACTTTTTTCATAAGATTAAAAAACATTCTTTGAATAAATATTTATATCACAAAAGTTATTATGACTATTTTAGTTGAAAACAAAATTACATTTCCCACTCCAGGGGACCTGAAAAAGGCATACATATCTAAGTCTATTTTTAATAAGTAATATAGTCACGTATTACATACTTTATTCTCTAGACCTTTCAAATGAGCAAGTTCACTTTTTTCCTCTATATAAACTACAGTTATATCCAGTAGTATGTATGAATACTGTAACTATTTTCCTTCCAAAGCTGCCTTTTTGCCCATCAGAAATTTGTTTCTTAAAAATCAAACTGCTGGAGAAACTCACTTATTTGTGGAAAATGCAGTAGCTTACAATTAGAAATTTACTGTACTGTTACATTCAATGCCTGTTTGCATTTAGTAGAACTGAATGTCCAAGTGTGGGTTTTTGAGGTGTCATTGTCTCTCAAATGATAGTCTGCAGAATGCTCACTAATGATCGAGGAAGACCTAGTATGTGTTATGATACTGGTTTTTATCATCACACTTAAATCCTACACTGTGGAAAAGCCTCTGTTTGGAATCCACAGGTGTCTTCAGAAGTCATTCTGCCAGCTGACTTGCTGTAAAACATTGGAGAATTCCTTTACCTGGTTTTATGAGTACAGATCCTATTTAAAAATCATTTTTTTAAAATAAGAAGCCTGAAGTTATTCAACTTCATTTATTAGAAGTTTTTTCCACTCCTTTGTTAAGGGTTCACATATGTTCTAGCTTAAACCCCCCCCATATATATATATATATATAAAGTCCACTGGCAAAAATAATGTGAAATCATGGGACCGTTAATTTCACTGTTGTCTGCTAAATTTCGTCCAAGGTTCCTGGTTAGCTTTGCTTCTTTCAGCTGAGGAGATTTGCAATATAGGTTGTGGTAGTGGTGAAAGCATATTTGCAGTCACCGTACATTTCATTAGCAAGAGCGTGAATGATTAGCCACCAGTCATATAAGGGCACAGTGACGCAGATGGATAACATTGTTCATAGGTAAATTTATGTGACCACTGGACAACAACAGCTTGCATTTCATTAGAGAAATTTAATGGCATATGTCAAGAGACAATGAGTAATATGTGCCAGCAAATACCATTAGGATTCATACACAACACTGACCGAAAACTAAAGCTGATTTCCTAAAATGCAATTAAAAGACACAGTTGACTGTGGATGACTTTATGTATTGGGCTGCAGTTTCCAAGCAACTCACTCTTTTTACATTTTCTTTTCACACTATTCCTCACTGTGAGAAGAGTAATACAAAAATTTGAAAGCCTTCCTCTTAATTCTAAGGTCTCCTGTAACTTCCTCATAGTGTTTTAGTCCTACATCCTAGCTAAAAACTGATGAAACATTCTGTTGTACAGCAAATCCCAGACAATCTTCTTCTGTGATGTGGTATGAGTAAAGAGTATTTGCTTTCACTGATACCTTTTCCACAGTAATGGTCACATTAACAATCAGTGAGATATGGGGGTTTTGTGACATGGATGAGTGCTGTTCTATTTTCACTGCTATTATTGAACATGATAAATGTCTATTTCAGCCTGAAAGAGAAAGATGTTTTACACTAAATGTGTGCTCTAGTGTAGAGTGGTAATCTTAATTGCGTGCTTTTGTTTGCAAGGTTCTTTGCCACCTACTCCCTCCTGAAAAATGGGTTTCATCTTCTGTTTTAACCGGTTCTATCTAATGGTAGGCAACTTGTTCTATCTAATAGTAGGATATTTTACAAAAATAATGTCATTGCGTTAAATGTCTCATAATACATGAATTGCATTTGGGGATTTGTTTGGGGTTTTTTTTGTTTTAATCAGCCCATTTAATCTAGTAGTTTTGTTTGGATTGTAAAAGGAAAGATAAATTGAGTGATAAATCCACAAACTCAGAGGCAGCGTGCTATTAAATTTTGAGCAGCAGAGGACATTTAGAAAGAGTGAGATATTCATACAAAAGGAAAGTTTCCCATGCAGCACTCTCTGAGAATGGCTCTAAAACGTGAGAGTTAACTAGATTGAAAACCGTGGGAATTATTTACATTTTAAAACCTGAAGTGGTTTAAAAATATTCATAAGATGGTGCGCTTACTTTTTGAGTATTGCAACATCCTACACGGATTTATAAAAATAAACACAATTAATATATATCCCTATAACTAATTGTCAACAAAGTCTGACATATGGACATGGAGGAATTAAGTTATTCATATTTTCCTCATCTTTTACAATCATTGATGAGTACCTATGTAAGCTGGTTTTCCCTTTCTTAGCCTAAAGGGGTTTATTCTTTATTCAGTCAAGTACATTTTGTTTTATGAGACAGCACCATTCAATGCAAAATCTGGTGAAAAACCATCTTGAAAACCGTTTTATCTTCTTAGGTCTCAAAGTTGCACTCAACACCCATATACAACCTGGACTGCTTCCACCTGCTAACGTAGTAGAGTCAGTAGACTTCTCCCTATTCCTGCCTGCTTCCTTCCATCCTGTTTTAGACAGCACAAGCACAAAGTATAAGGGCCGGAGACAGCCACCTAAGTAACCAACCACCTGTTTAATATCTAGTGTTATTCCTTCCTCACTGTGCACAGTAATCCCTAACCAGCTTTAAAATGCTCAATTGAACTGACTTAAGATTTGAAATAAAATGGGCATCACTTGTACGGGTCAAATTTATGCGATTAAACAATTCCTCCTTTCAAATGTTCTGAAGCTCTCATGCTTAAGTCAGAATCAATTATTCTTCAGATGGTGATCTTATAAATCAGGTTTATATCTGGACTGACCTAAACACCGATTATTTATAAGGAGCTATTTATTGAACTTGCATTTGAGGAGGGAGTAAGAGGAAGTTATATGAAAACAATCCTTCAACTGCATCAGCAATATACCTTTTTCAAACTTTTAATAGAATTCTGTCTGTCATTATGATAAAGTACCGATAAACTGGCTAAAGCAATAATGTAAAATATAATTATCAGAACCTATATAAGCTTATTTTTATCAAGCACTCTAGGTCTCAATGTTTTGACATTTAAAACAACTTCAAAATTAGAACTGTCAGTTGTGTTAATCATTTTGAAAGTAGACAGTGCTGCTACATAAAGCTTTTAAAATTAATTCCCAATACATTTACAAAAGTCTGATCCTCATATTTTAAAATGCATCGCTGATTGTTTTGATAAATTCAAAGGCCTATTTTTTCCTACTCCAAATCCAGAAAAGGCATTTTTTAGAACAGATAACAGAAAGACAACATCAACAAAAACAGCTGGCTTTAGCAGTAATCATCTATCCCCTCTGCCTCAGCTGTCATGTGTACCAGTTATCATTGTTCATTTTTTTATGCCCTACCGATCATTTATTTACATCATAGGACCATTCAGACATGCTGGCATAAGTATAAATGTGCAGGAAAACACAGTCTCTTTCTTCTGTACACTTAAAAACCAAAATATCCCACAAGAACAACAGCAACAACAACAACTGTAACAATAAAGACAATAAATATAATGAAGATAAAAAGAGATAAATAAGCAAGATCAAATGTCAGTATGGTTAGCCAGCTTTGCTGCATACCTGTAGAAATAGTGGTCTTAGTCCTCTTCCCATGATTTCTCTGCTAAACTTCTGTACAGTCTATATTCTTGGACACCCCTTGTATTGATAAATAACTGCAGTCCCAAGGTGGTGTCATCAGCAGACGATTAACTCATCTCAAAGTGTATGTCCTAATGATATGCCTTCTACATGAACTGTGGAATAAAGATTTTATATTTTCTTCTCAGTAGCCTTTGCTGTTATCAGTCATTTTTGACAACCTTTTGCATTTCTTTATCACTCTTGTGTAAGGAACGAATACATGTATTTGCTGACTGTATACAAATATAAATGGTCCTCACCATGCATAGCATTCCAGTAAGTTTTTCTTAACATCCTTGATTGAGAAATAGTACTGTAATGTGCAGTGATCTCGAGCAATGAAGCAGAGAAAGTGTTTCGTAACAGTAGAAAAGCGGTAAAAGTTTATTTCTATGCAGATCTCTTCCAAAGGACAATAATCTTAATACAAAACATTTGGGTCCCAGCCAGAAAGACTTTTCTGGCTTTGCAAAGAACCAACAGAACAGAGTATCAGCTTCATTTACTTCAACAAAGACCTCCAGATGTAGTCTGGAGTAGTAGTAGTAGTATTTCCAATTCACCTAAGTAACAAAAAATGCAAAGCTAGACTATGAGCAGATGAGGGATGCTCAGATCTCTCAGGGTTCTAGGCTTGTCTTTAATTCTAAATTACAATCCACTAGCTCCTCATTTTTCCAAAGAAGCCTTCTTAGTGTTTTTCAGTTTACATAACGAAGTATCACTTTCCAAAAGAAGTGACACTAATTAATTTTATAGCAGTTTAAGATGTCGTTGGTGATGCTGTACCTAGATTATAAAACCCATAGATATTCATTTACCTTTCCCTTCCTTCTGGCTGGCATTTTATTCTTTTTTTCTGTTCCTTATAACTTCTCTTGTACATACACCACAAAAGAGAAAATACGGCAAACTGTCCCATATACACTGACAGGCCAAAATTATTATTAAAGAAATAGAAAGCGATAGACATACTGACACTTAGCAGCTCTGAAACAAATTGGTTTAGAATAGGGTTCTTAGGAGATTTCTGCACCTTTACAGCACCCTTAAGCTATTGAAAACAGACAATTTTCTCTGGTTTACTCATCAACTTTCTAAACAGATCATTGGTCACTTGTTTAAACCAAGATACGGGGAAAAATAAGGTAAATGAAAGAAAATACTGTCCTAATAAAATTAATACATATTCAACTTTGATATTGCTTGTTGCAAAAATTATTGAACAAGATGTTTCAGAGACTTACTTTCTTTTCTGCCCCTAAAGTTCGTAGTGATAATCTAATCTAAACATAAGAATTGTTACTGTTCAGATTTCAAGGTGAATGCATGTAGTTACAAAACTAGTTATTTCATAAAGTGATTAAAATAATTAACTATACACAGGGGTGGAGCACCCATTATTATTATAATATGACTAAAATACCAAAAGCTATTATTAGATAGGTACATCATTCAACTCTCTGCAGGGCCAGGCTTTGGACACCATTGCTGCTGTTGCTGTGATTTTTGTATAAGAAGGAAGGAGTGCAATCATTATTGAGGCAATAGGCCACACATTTACCAACACCAGCTTTCATTCTAAAATTTGCTGCATTGACTTTCAACACTGAGTTTCTGTAATTTGTGATAACCTTTATCAAAGAGTTTGCTATATTTTCAATGTTTGTAAAGAGGATGGATTATCTGGATGAGTAGAATTAAATTTTTTAACTTTCGTGCTACTACATGGCTTAATTTTTATTGAAGTACATGATAGATATAGCTGAAAGACTTCTATTAAAATTAGTAATTACTCAGCTAAAAGTAGCTTTTGTTGCTGTTTCTTAATTGAACTATAAGGAAAAACATGGAAACCACATATTTTAAAAAATAAAATATTGGTTTAGTATTAAGAGGATGGGATGGAATGTATTATAATTAAAGGTATTTAAATTATTAAAGTACAGATTATTTTCATGTATTAAATTACAGATGATTCTCAAATACAGAAGTATTAAATTAAAGATGATTTTCAATAAATTTGTGTTTGCCCTTATATTTTCTCCTGTCCTAAAACTAAACTCTGCACTTTGGCAAGATTTTCTTTCAGTTGGTGGAAAAGGAGAAAATTAAAAGATGGAGGAGACTGTATTTACCTCTGAGAAAGTAATTTCAGATTTTTCCCATCATTTTTTCAGAAGACTTCTGGGAGGTCTAAGGGTGATTTAAAGTATTCTTCATTCTGTGTAAAGAATTCCTCAGAGATTGTAGTGAGTTTTGGGTTGCTCAGATGGGAGGACATACTCTAGATTTTGTTATTCTTCAAATCCTATAATATAAAGTGGTTTCATTTTTATAACCATGCATACATATTCAGTTATGCCACTTCTATTAAAGCTAGTAAAAACTGACTAATTATTAACTCTTGGGGTAGTTGAATCCATATTTGATTTATACAAATTATTCAGCTGTTTATAATATTAGAGTATTAATAAAAGTAAAAAAAACAAACTAAAACCTTGCTAATTTAAGAGTACTTTAAATATTTCTTTTCAGTTCTTGTGATGTTAACATTTCACTGTCATAGAATCACAAAATCATAGAATCGTCTACGTTGGAAAGGACTTTTAAGATCAAGTCCAACCATTAACTTAACAACTGCCCAAACCACCAGTAATCCATGTCCCTAAGCATCACACCTATCTGTCTTTTAAATATCTCCAGGGATGGTGAATCAACCACTTCCCTGACCAGCCTGTTTCAATGTTTGATAACCCTTTCTGTGAAGAAATTTTTCCTAATACCCATGCTAAACCTCCCCTGGTGCAACTTGAGGCCATTTCCTTGTGTATTTAGTTTAGAGAGTTCACCATAATAAACAAGCCATTGCACACACTTTCAAAATTTTAAAATTCTATGTCCTGGAGAAACATGAAAACTATAAACCTAATTCTGGTTTTCCAAGAATCAGCTTGAACCAAACATCTATGTTATATATAAGTATATCTATATGAATATAAGCAAGGAGAGGAAAATGAGAAATGTCATAAAACCAGTAATATTGCCCCTAAAGCTGTAAAGTGCAAGCATCTGGTGTCTGCTAGGTACACAGAAGATTCAGAGGAGGTAACCACTGCTTATATAGAACAGAAAATATTCAGAGATTAATTTTAATCTTCTATTTCAGGTGCTGTTCAAAATTGTTCATTCTTTTAAGGATGTTGGCCCATACACTGTAAAAATAGTTATTGCAGCTCAGTCCAATGGACACCAGATATTAAGTAGGCTTATTCTTTCCACCCCCTTTTCACCTTCATTAGTACAGCATCAGATTATGTTATTTTTTAAATTAGGTTGCATTCTAAGCTACGGTACCATGGCATACTGCTGAGGCTGTAGCTGCCAAAATTTCTGTAGTTGCGTGCAGCGGACCTTTTGTGACCCAAATGAATCTCATCTATCTTTGACTTGCATAATACTTCTTTGTAATGTCAAATACCACTGTCATCTCAAAAAAAAAAAAAAAAAAAAAAAAAAAAAAAAAAAGGAAGACCCAAAATGTTTAATAATTCTATCTGTTTCTTAGAGGCTTGCAGCCATTTATCTGAAAGATTATCAGCTATTTTTTTCCAACTGGATTAGTAGTATAATTAAAGAGATATTATTTCTTCCTACAAAATACATCCCCAAAACCAGCAGGTATCTTGATTTGTTTAATTGTCAACTTTACTAAACTAACATTAAGTTCCAGACCTGTTAACATAGCAAGAAAAGTAGAAGGGCAAATTAATATGACCAAGTAGATCTGTTCAAAACTTCTGTATCATTTGGAGGTAAAGTGAGAATATTTGGTGGCATTTGGTTACCTGTGTTCCAGTGTAATGAATTTTTGTATATTGAGCTACTTCTGGCTTTAAATTTTGGGAGTGTTTGTGCGTCAGTAATTCCTGTTATCATCTTTGCTGTCATTATCTGATGGGAAGGCTAAGGCTAAGAATTATCCCAGGTCACTGAGATTTGGCTTAAGCCTATACTTCCTCAAAATCAATGATAAACAAACCTTACTGAGATTATTTGGGGCAGAGCGAGCCTGATGCTTAATACATTACAAAAACTCACTCATTATGTTATAGTTTATTTTTGCTATGTTTTATGTTGCTCTTTCACTGCAGCTGTACAAAACTCATGAAGACTGTAAACTAAGATGTATTTAACTATCAAAAGCACTTGTGTGAATAGGGCATTAATAAATTTTAAGATTCATTTATATAGTATTAAGGATGCAGAAACTAACAAAATACCTAATTTGACACCTCTTTAACAGTAAGAAATTATTAAGTATTCTTTACTGTTTTGCCAAGTACTTATTGTCAATGATTAAGTGTCTAATAATTTCTAATGCTGTAATATTCCTTGCAAATGTCTTAAGTTGTGTATCAATGTAATTGCTGAGTGGTTTTTGTTTTATTGATTTCACATTTGACATGCTTTCTAATGGTGTTATTAACAAGAATTTTTCACGTGAAACTTCTGGTTTACCATTTGCCTTGTTTTATCATTTGGCACAGCTAAACCCTGTCATTAAATCAAACAGCCATTTCCAGTTATACACTCAGTATGTTGCTGGCAAAGGAATCACTACCTGTCACAACTGCAAAGAGGTTAGCTGTTATGAAATAAGCCAGCAACCGCTGCAGGTTCTGCACATAATTCTATGATTCTATGTATTCAAAGTCTGTTAAGCATGCCTTGCTCAGGAAAAGAAACCTGTTATCTGTAGATAAATCTACAGCACCCTTGAAACAAGCGGTTGATGTGTTTATTTAAAGAAGTATTTCAAGCTCTGAGAAGTTTGTGTTCACGTAACCTGAAATATTAACTAAGCATTTAATTATGTCACTAAAACCCTAAGAACCTTAACAGATGTCTGGTAATTAGAACATGTAGCTAAAATCTACAATCACAAAGTACAGCATTGTCAGCTCAACTGAAAATCTGTAAAATAGATCTCTGTTTATCTTGCAAATTAAAGTCTTCTAGATTGTTCTTGTTCTAATATTTCGTACAGACTTTCCACCATTAAGATGGATCTTATATGTAGGATGAGCTTACTAGGATGGGAAAACCTTATCAGAAATTTTAGTTTATTAGAGGAGCTTGAGCATGTCTGAATCATGTAAGTGTGAACAGAGAATCACAGAACAGTTGAGGTTGGCAAGGACCTCTTGAGTTCGCCTAGTCCAGCTCCCTTGCTCAAGCAGGGTCAGTTAGATCTATCAGACAGAGAGAGACAAGACACATGGAGAGAAAGAAATACAATTGTGTTTTAAATTGTAGTTATACCCGACCTGATAGCTGCCTAAATGTACTATCAGACTTGCAGCATTTGTCTGAATTCCGATTCTACTACACTAAAAATACTCATTTTGGGAGTTACCAGCTTGGGAATCTTGTATAAGAAACCTAGGCATAGATCCAGGTCCACTTAAGTAAGGTCAACCTTAGTCCAAACTTGGCTGCCATCTGATACAAATAAACACACGGCACCAGCTGAATTAGCCAACTTCCACGATGCCATTGAGACATAAATTTTGAAGTGTCCAAGGCAGCATTTATGCAACCAGGCTATGGCACAGTGGTTGACATGAACAAGACATCATGCCTTCAGCTTGGCATTAACTGTATCAAGAACTACAAGAAACTAGTAGATGGCAATGCAAAACAGGCAGTGCACAGATAACAGTACTCAGTGAGCTTCATCTGGCTTTCCAGGTGATCAGCTCAATCCTGAAGGAGGACTTGTGGGTCCAGTAAATATAATCTAATTCTTCTAGGTATGCCAGCTAATACCAGGAACATATGATCTCCAGACGAGGTCCTTGCTGTGTTTGTATCCTTATGACTACATCCACATCAAAGAATCTAACACACAGTATTAAACAATATTATTGGTTTTCCATTGCTTTCTTCCCTAGAACTCCTAGATCTTAATTGCATTTTAACCTAATGTTTCATTTCAATCAATATTTCCCTCTTAATCCTTACCACCATTCCATTCCTAGATACACTACACTGCAGAAACGCCCCCACCTTCCAGATGCTGAATTGAGTCACTATTCAGTTGCTCCATTCTGCTGAAATAGTCTGCTTTACTATTTTGCAAGAAGGAACTAGTGCATTCAGGAAGCTGATAATCTTTTCTAGCACTACCTGTTTCAAATAGTGCAGGTAGGTGACTGACTACAAGAAGTAATCGTAGAGCTGCACTTTTAAACTGAACAGCAGATATCAACAAGCACTTCTGACAAAAACAGTAACTGTACAAAGGAGTGGTCATTCACAGACCTACTGAGAGCTTCAGTTTTCAAAGGGTATATTTCCAGCTTCCCAGAAACTGCAAAGGAGTTAACTAGTTTAATATCTAACATGTAGAAAACATGTTTTTCATTATGAAATATGTGCAGCTGCTTTGCACAGTTTTGTTTGAATAATTCAAAACCAGATCTGGCCTATAAAAATCAGCAATGATTTTAGCCCTTTGTAAAAGCAAGTGACAAAACAAAACAAAAACCAACCAAGCAAACAAACAAAGGACAAAAACCCAAGCTCACTGTATACGACCTTATCATAACAACTTTACTGTGGTTGCCCTATATCTTGTATGGGAGCTGGCAGGGCTGTGTTTACTCAACTAACCACTCACTACCACTGTAGCCAGAATGAAAAAATCACCCACAGGTGCATGAACTATTTTGTCCAGTATAGTATTTAAAACTATAGGTGTAATGTGGAAACCAAAAAGTAAATATTACTGTCAGTTTTTTCATGTTCTTTTATCCAAGCTGCAAAAATTAACTCGATACTTAAACAAAGATTTTTCACTATGAAATGTTAAGAATTTATCGTTGTTATGACAGATTGATTTTAATCTATTAACAGTTCATTCTTTTTTTTCTATTTTAGGAGGAATTGTAAGAAAACATAAACCTCTGTTCCTCCAAATGCTGACAGTATGCTGGATTCAGATTGACACCTTTTTTCCAGACAGTAAAGCTGTTCTACAGCACACACCAATGGTGCAGAAGGGATTTACCAGGGAATGCAATATGAAGGAACAACTGACAGCCAAATGTACAATGCATCTTTTATATATATATATTTAAAATGACTAGAACTATTCAACTGAGAGTGAAAAAATTTGCATTTCTAATTTCTTCTTATTTTCTTAGTACCGATCTTGGAAAAAACCCACCAAATCCCTGACCCACCACATCCAACCAAACCAATCCCAAGTCTGCATAAATAATGAAAAAAATTGATATAAACCATTGTCTCAAGCATTTCGCAACTGGAATTCACACAAATCCCCAGGAAAGCACCTGCTCAAGAAATACTGGGAGATCTTTCCTCTTGCAACAGTACACACGTCTCCCTGAAGCTGTAATATACAATGCACTGCTGACATATACACATATGGAATTTAACATGGAAGAGAATTCAACATCAAAATGGTTCCAAGTATTTTGGTCTGCTAAAACTACAGGAGTGATGATGGCTACACTTGGTACTCCTCTAAAGACAGCAACTGCTTGCTTATACCTGCAATCCTTTTTTTTTTTCAGTCATTGGAATGTAGTCCAATAGTTATTGCAAATGATGGTGACTCATCACAACACCCTAGCTGTTGATGGTTTGCTGATGATGCCCAGCTATACCTATTGTTTTCAGTGAAAGCTATTACTAAAATTAAGGAGTCAGAAAGTCTATAAGAAGAAGCTCTTGGACACAATGCAGCTACTAGGTATCAAAGGAGATCTTCTATGTATTCTGTATCAAAAACATAAAGGTTACATTAATCAAAACTGAGTGAAGCTTCAGAGTCCTAGTTAAAATTAGATAGTAACCTGAAGTCTAAAATAGTTAAGGTGCCTAAAATGTTTTCTTCGTTAAAATTGGCTAAGTCACTTCAATATTTACAAATACATTTTTTTTTTCCATTTAGTTAGGAAAGTTGTTTTTTCCATTTTGTTTCTCCTTAACAATTACAGTGATTCTTGAATGAGTCATTTCTAAGCTTAATTGTTCCAATTAAGTGTGCCTGCCTGGTCCCTGGCATGGGCTTCCTATACACACACCAAGCTGTGTTCAACACCTTCTGTCCGCTCTGAGAGTCAGATGCCAGCTTGAAACCTCAGACCTAAACTTCAAAGAAATTACTGCATCAAGTTTTATTTACATCAAAGATGAAATTTTAAGCAATGAATCACTAGCCTTTATAAACATTTGGAGAATAAATCTAATGAAAACTCTCCTGAGAAAAAAACCACCTTCACTTCCATGGATTTATACTGCAAAGAAAAAAGTAGCTACAAAACCTTCCTCTCGAAAAACTTTCCACCATCAGGGCTGATGCAACATCAATACAAATCTCTAACAACAACAGTAAGAGATCCTAATACTGGTGGGTTTTTTTTAAATCACTATGGAAAAAATCACCTTGAAACTAAAAAAACCCAAAACCTAACATGCCGATTGGGCTTAGATGGCACAGTTTTGGTATTGGGGATAGGGGAGGAGCTGCAAGGGTAGCTTTCTGAGGAAGGCCAAGGGCTGCCACCATGTTAGACAGAGACAGTTCCAGCCAGATCCAAGACAGACCAGCCACCAGCCACTGGCCAAAGCTGAGGCCGTGAGCTACGTTGGTGGTGTCTCTGTGATAAATTATTTAAGAAGGGGAAAAAACTTGCAACAGCAGCTGGGAGACACTAGCAAGAAAATGTGAGAGAAACAGCCCTGCAGACACCAAAGTCGGTGAAGAAGGAGGGGAGGAGGTGCTCCAGGCACCGGAACAGAGATTTTCCTGCAGTCCCTAGAGAAGACCATCGTGAGGCAGGTTGTCCCTGCATGCAGCATGTCCCTCCATGCAGCGCATGGAGGACACCACACCACAACAAGTAGACATATCCTGAAGGAAGCTGCAGCCCATGGAGAGCCCATGCAGAAGCAGGCTCCTAACAGGACCTGTGACCCATGGTATACCCACACTGGAGCAGTCTGTTTCTGAATGATTGCATCCCATAGAAAGGACTCATGTTGGAGCAGTTCGTGAAGAACTGTATCCCGTGGGAGAGACCACACCTCAGAGAGGAGAACAGCATGAGGAGGAAAGAAAACAGAAACAAAGCATTATGAACTGACCTCAACACCCATTCCTTGAGCCCCTGAAGTGATTGGGGTGGGAGGAAATAGAGGAGTTATGAGTGAAGCAAAGCCCAGGAAGAAGCAAGATTGTGGGAAAGGTGGTTTTAGTTTTGTTTTTATAGCCTGTTCTGTTACTAATTGGCAAAAAATTTAATTAATTTTACCAAAGTCAAGTCTGTTTTGCCAGTGACGGTAACTCATAAGCAACGTCCTGGTCTTTATCTCAACCCACGAGCCTTTTCATCATATTTCCTCCACTGTCCTGCTGAGGACATGGAGTGAGAAAGCAGCTTGGTGGTCACCTGATGGCCAGCCAAGGTGAACCCACCACACATGTAAAAACTTGTGGACCAATTTTGCCATTTGCAAAAACAGGTAGAAGTGCTAATTTGTCAATAAACCTTTAAGACCAATGCCTAATTTTTGCTATTGCTGCTGAATTACATGGAAAACATTCTGCAATATTAGAAATAAAAAATATAAATCCTCAAGACTGAAAATTATATAGATATCAAATACAAGGAAAATATTACTTATCCAAAACACCAGAGTTTCAGCTTCTGTCCTGAAACATGCAGTAGAGTATTGGTTGTATATCCTACCAGAGAGTTGGACTGTTGATTTCATTGACTTACTGAGATGATACTCTAATGTTTGATGCTGATGAAGTGTAGCATTCCAAATATAGGATGAGTAATTCAAAAAGCATTAAAAGAAGAATTTCTATTTGAAATAATTTAAAAAATAACACAGACATTTCTTTATTAGTCATGGCAAACTCTTAGCCAAAATGTTAGTAATATGTCTAACTGGATACTATATTTCAAAATTTCCTCCACAAAAATATTTTAACAACTTGAATGACAATATGCTCCTAATAATCATGAAAATGCTGATGCATCTTTTGTTCTATAAACCAAGATTCTTGCTTAAGTTAATCTACAGGTGCTGTTGAAACATATACTGAAATAAATATTGAACATGTTCCACAACTGCAGCTGCAGTGCTCCTCCATGATTAAATCTGAAATGCACTTTGAGACGCCTTTCCCATCCTCTTATAAACTGCTAGTAAGTTTCTCACATAAAATATTTTTTTTCAGTTGAAATTGCTCACTGATGAGGTGAGAGCAGCACAGGTGAACAGAATAAATTTCGTGGAAAAATGTGAGACAGACAATTTTTTTCTGAGTTTTACATGTGACACAGAGAAATCTTGACCAAAGGCATTTCATAGAATCATAGAATCGTTTAGGTTGGAAAAGACCTTTAAGATCATCTAGTCCAACCATTGACCCTACTGTACCAGGTCTGCCACTAAATCATGTCTCTAAGCACCAAATCTACACGACTTTTAAACACATCTAGGGATGGTGACTCAACCACCTCCCTGGGCAGCCTCTTCCAATGTTTCATAACTCTTTCAGTGAAAATTTTTTTCCTAATGTCTAGCCTAAACCTCTCCTGACGCAACTTGAACCGGTTTCCTCTTGTCCTATCGCTAAGTACTTGGGAGAAGAGATCAGCTCCCATCTCACTACAACCTCTTTTCAGGTAGTTGTAGAGAGCAATAAGGTCTCCCCTCAACCTTCTCTTCTCCAGACTAAACAATCCTAATTCCTTCAGCCACTCCTCATAAGACATGCTCCCCAGGTCTAGCCTAAAGGCTAGTCTTAGCCTAAAAGGCTTAGCCTAAAATACTGAAACACATGCAACTCCATTTTGCCCTCACCAGTCAATAATGTAAGGATAAATATAAAAGTCTGTAAACTCTGTACTGCCTTAAGGAGAAATTGATAAACTGCCTCCCTTTGTTCATCCTTAACAGCATCTCTGATACGATTTTGTTAAAATTTTGTTTCTTTTGAAGCTTTAAGTCAGATCAAAGGATGAGCAATAGCTAAAGGGAAATGGATGAGAAGTTCCAGAAAAAAAAACATATTCACATTTTCCATAGATGTGCTGTTGAATCTGATTTTCATTTACACTGTTTATCAACATTTTCTTAACAAACAAGGAAACTGTGAAGTGTGTTCAATTTACCATCCCACAGCAAGAACAGAGAGATTTGTAGCATTTTTGAGAAATGCCTGTCTATCCTAGTGAGAAAAATTCTACCAAGACAGATTTACTTCCTATTAGAGGTTGAATCACTTATTCTCTTTGTAACTCAACTCCTTAGCTGAAAAATAGAGCAAAAGCTTCTCTAGTCCACAGCGATATTACAAAGTTGCATGTGATGACGTAAAAGAATAAATAACTTCATAGTGAAACTTCAAACTTCATTTGTGACAATGACCATACAGACCAACAGTGAACTGTGAATTTGTATTTCTTTTCTGTAAGGAAGATTCTGCTTCATTTCTCATACTGTATGAACTATTGAGGCTTTTTAGTACCAGATGCAATAATCTACTATGTCACCTTGCTCCACAGAGTAAACAGGTTTACAGATTTGTGCAGAAGAAGACAGTGTGTAAAGGAGGATGTGAAGCCTCTCAGTCAGAACCTTCTAGTCTGGCATTTTATAAAGGAACTGTACTGGTTCATGGTATATAGACTATTCTGTGCTGTGGAACAAAAACCCAAACTTTTGGTAAGTATGACTTCATTAGTCATAATGAAATTTCAGCTACATCCTTTTTCTCACTAGATTTTTTAGGAGAATATAAATTTCACAAAATACTATTTTTAGACACATGATGGGAATAAGGCAAAGACATTTCCAGGTGACTTATTTTGCTTTAAAAGAGTTTATAAGAAGAAAAAAGAAAAAAGTCCTTTAATTTTCTTTATTTCTGACAAAAATCTGAATGATCTACAGTATTATCTCTTCAATTCTGTGTTGTAGGAGAAAGATAGTTTTTCTATTTTGTTTAGGACTTTTTTTTTAAAAAAAAGCAAAAGCAAATTTCTTTTTTGTAGATGGAAAAAAAACACTGAACAAATTTAGAACTGTTATTTTTCTAAAAATTTGGAGTACAGCAAAGCTATTTTTTAAAAAAAACAGTGGTTTCAAAATCAGACCAAAAGACACTATCAAAATACTATTTTAAGTTATTACCAGATATTTTCCCCTAGTAAATTTAGAAAAATATTTTAAAAATACTTTAGAAATATTTTTATTAGTTGACAATGATATTTTCCTACAGAAATAATTCTATCCAAGATATTTCAACAGCCTCTGGCTGCATTTGTGTCTGAGCTCTCGCTCACTTAAATCAGATTATATTCAGCAAGGCTATTCACCAAGAAATAAATTTATGCATATTTGTAGATAATATTATTACTTTTACTTTTCCATATGATTGTAAATTCAAGCTTCTTTAGCTTCCTCTCATTTAACCTACAGTAGCCTGATTTTACAATGCTCATTTTTCCATAGATTTTGGGGAAATACTGTTATCAGTTATGTAATGCAACATTACATCAGTTTTCCACACTCACCTCTCTCCTCCAAGAGCATGTAAAAGTAATTGTATTTTTCCCATGGAAGGAAACAAAGAACTGATCCATTTGGGGTTGTTTTTTGGTTGGTTGTTTTCGGCATGGAATAATTTGGCAACCAGAAATTTAACATAGTGATTAAAATACTTTTCTCAATCTCCTGCCATATGCTTTCACTTTGAGTTCATTATTCTTTTAGCATATATTTCAACAAATTTCTTTCACTTCCTTCAAAGTCAAAAAGCCTATATGGGCATTCAGAAAAGATGCTGAACATTCAGTTTTGGCAAATGTAGTAAGTTCTAATGGATACTGCCACTTTCCACTCATTATACCAACTTATTATCCAGTAACATACCCATTTATTTATCCTTGTGAAAGTATAAAAAAATAATTCTCAGTACATTCCAAGACCTGACTGCCAGGTCTGTGAATGTAGATCATAGTCAAGTCTCTTTCCGTATTTAACACGATATTTAAAGAAGTCAGATAGATTTCATATATTGTTCTAGCTATGGTTTTGAGCATGCCAACATAACTAATTATTTAAGAATATGCCTTCATTTGTGACTGTTTGGGGACTCCTGAAAAGTTGTGAAGTGTAGGTGGTTAAAAATTATGTCACAGAACTACTATAAAAGCATCAATACCTACTTTGATCAGTACTGGCACACAGGCCCCAAACCTCTCTTAGCATTTAACTGAAACCTAGAGTATTCAATGTATACAGAACTGCCAAGGTAGCATTTTCCTGAAGAAGTTTCTAGCTATAAACTGAAGTTAAAGATGACTTCCAAAGGAAAGTAGTCCTTCCTTTGACTACTAAGGTCATGCTCTGGTTGTATTGCTACTTCTAACGTTACCTCTTATTGCAACTCCTTTAGGCTACCTTTAGGACATGCACTTTGCTCTATGGATACTTGTTTCAGCTCATGTTAACTTCATCGCTTCCAATAGTCTCTGTGGAAGCAGAGCATGTCCTCGCACCCTCTACGCCACCAATAATTAGTCTTAATGAGCCTTACAGACAGTTTTGTTTACAAGTCTGTGCTAAAAGGAATACTGCTGAATACATTGCACACAACATTGTTTAATTTATTGGCTTCATTTAGGCTTTTAGATACTGACAGGTTCTTGTGAAGACAAAATGCAGAACACTAAATCTAGAGTATACGTGTTATACAGGTGTCCTGAATTGACCGTTATTCCAGTGGGCACAATATCGCCATATTCTCTGG